>JARJRV010000254.1:0-77875 GCA_030783925.1 Aschersonia sp. MBC 735 | reverse complement strand
CCCCTTTTCTGCCCCCCGCCAGCCACACCCCACCCTTCACCGCCCAGCCGATGTTCATGAAACGCCCCGCCCGCTTCTAGCCTTCTTCTTAACATTTCCCCCTCCACTTCTTACAGACGTGCACGCAGTCAAACAGCTATTCAACAACAGCCTAACCATTGTATGAATGGGTAGGTGTGCTAGACCAACTTCAGTATGGATGTTGTAGCTTTTTGCTGCTGCGGTCTCCATCGGGCAATGGCCTGGACCCTGATTTGTCCGCCCCCCTCGACTCAGCCTTATTTTGACCGGATGGCTGCATCGCGCACGAGACTGGCGCCAGATCCGAGGAGCTTATACTTGACGCCCACGCAGTGGCTGAAGCTAAAGTCTATCGGGACATTTTTCCCGGTAACATAGCCAGCCTGTGAGCCTAGAAGGCTCATGCCCGAGTCGCTCGTTGCAAATCCGCCAAGATGACTGGGGAAAGAATAGCGTCTCGTCGATCCTTTGCTTGGAATCCTTGAACGTGGTACCTCTTGGACGTGGAATAGGCGTGGTCATGTACGTCAGGCGCGGTTGTACGATCCGGCCCCCATCTTGTGCCCTTCCTTCCTCTTTGAGGAACAGCAGGCAAGAACATGTGGCTAGCGTCTCGCTCTTGACATATGCGTCAAGCGCACCGCTCTCGAGCAGCACATATATGGACATACTGGTCATTCTTTTCCATATGCAGAACTCTATCGTGCCTGCTGTTTTCCGCTGCCATTCTAGCTTTGTTCATTTTTGCTCAGCGCCGCCCAAGCTACTCTCCATCCTCACGATACACATCACACCAGACTTATCCCACCAGACTTTTCACCAACCAAGGATACCTTCCCCCTCCCTTCTCTTCCCTTCCAACAACAATGACTCTGCAACACGAGCCTATCGCTATCATTGGCAGCGCTTGTCGGTTTCCCGGGGAATCCACCACACCCTCAAAGCTCTGGGATTTACTCAAGCAACCTCGTGAGGTGTCTCGAGAGATTGATCGATTCCAGGCTTCGGGCTTTTACAACAAAGATGGACATTACCATGGAGCAAGTAATGTCCAAAGATCCTATCTTTTGACCGAAGATCCTCGTCTGTTCGACGCACAATTTTTCAGCATCCCCCCCGGAGAAGCAGAGTCCATAGACCCCCAACAGCGATTAGTCCTGGAAACCGTGTACGAGGCTGTCGATGATTCTGGCCTTCTATTGGAGGTTCTACGTGGATCTAATACTGCAGTTTACGTTGGAGTAATGTGTGATGATTACGCAAATATCTGCTATGGAGACATCGAGGCTATTCCTACGTATGCGGCCACAGGCACGGCCCGTAGCATTCTCTCGAATCGCGTATCATTTGTCTTTGACTGGAGAGGACCGTCAATGACCATCGACACAGCTTGCTCATCGAGTCTTGTGGCCGTTCACCAGGCCGTTCAAACCTTGCGCAGTGGCTCTGCGACAGTCGCTGTAGCTGCTGGTGCCAATTTAATTTTCAGTCCAAGTACGATGAACCCCGATTTTGAATAGAGTGCCCTTCTTTATACCGATGGCTAATGATGTTGGTTATAGACATGTTCATTGCTGAGTCTAATCTCAACATGCTTTCGCCCACTGGTAAGTCGCAAATGTGGGACGCCAACGCGAATGGATACGCCCGAGGTGAAGGGATGGCTGCGATCATCATGAAGCGACTCTCTGACGCCATCGCGGACGGGGACCATATCGAGTGCATTATTCGTGAGACCGGAGTGAATCAAGATGGCCACACACCTGGAATCACGATGCCAAGCGCCGAGGCCCAGACCCGCCTGATTCATGATACCTACACGAGGGCTGGGCTTGATCTCAGCGATCCCAGGGATCGCCCGCAATATTTCGAGGCGCACGGCACAGGCACGAAAGCTGGCGACGGTGTCGAATCTAAGGCTATATGCCGCGCATTCTTTCCCGAGCCGGAGAATACGCAGGCATCAGCGCATTCCTCCTATGATCCCCTTTGGGTTGGATCGATCAAAACTGTCATTGGTCACACAGAAGGGACGGCCGGCTTAGCGGGTGTCATCAAGGCATGTCTGGCAATCAACAACAAAATCATTCCGCCTAACCTTCACTTGAACAAGCTCAACCCAGAGGTTGCACCTTTTTGGGGAAGACTTCGTATAGCACAAACAGCACAGACTTGGCCGGAGTTGCCGCCCGGAGCTGTGCGACGCGCAAGTATCAACAGCTTTGGCTTTGGTGGTACAAACGCTCACGCCATTCTCGAAGCTTTTGAGCCTCCAGATCGTGAAGCCCGATTAGAACGTGCCGTGAACGCCATCAATCCTTTACCTATCATCTTCTCTGCGACCTCCGAGAAGTCACTTGGCGCTCTACTGTCTAAATACTTGACATTTCTTACTGAATCCCCAGATGTCGACATTGCACAACTGGCATGGACTCTTCATCAAAAGAAATCAACATTTGCGTACCGCAGCTCATTTTCAGGCAGTTCCGTTGACGAGCTCATCCCCCAAATCAAGAAGGCGATAGAGGAAGAAGGTGCCACAACTCGTGGCTCGTCAGCACAGCAGCATCTACTCGGCATCTTCACGGGTCAAGGCGCCCAATGGGCAACAATGGGACGCGACCTCATATTGTCATCGAGGGCAGCTGAGAAAATTGTTGATGAATTGGAGCGTTCGCTCGATGATTTACCCATTGAAGATCGACCGAAGTGGTCACTCAAGCTTCAGTTATTGGCTGATTCTGCCAGCTCTCGTATCGCAGAGGGCGAGCTTTCTCAGCCAATATGCACAGCTATCCAAATCGTACTGGTTGAGCTGCTGAAGCTAGCCCAAGTTGAATTCTCCGCCGTGGTTGGTCATTCCAGCGGAGAGATTGGTGCTGCCTATGCTGCTGGCTTCCTTACGGCGAGCGACTCTATTCGTATTGCCTACTATCGTGGTCGATATGCCCATCTGGCACAAGGCACCGTTGGGCAAAAGGGGGGCATGCTAGCAGCAGGTACCACCTTGGAAGATGCGAGAGAGCTCTGCGAGCTTCCCTCCCTGGAAGGCCGTCTCAAAGTAGCAGCTTACAACTCGTCTTCCAGCGTGACCATATCCGGAGATCTGGACGCTATTCTGGAAACAAAGGAGATCCTAGACGATGAAAGGGTCTTCAACAGACAGTTGAAGGTTGACACAGCGTATCATTCTCATCACATGATTCCCTGTTCAGCCAAATATCGGAAGTCTCTCGAGGCGTGTAACATACAGGTCCAGAGGCCTTCAGGAAAGACCAAGTGGTACTCTTCAGTTTACGACGGAAAGCTCATGGATGAATGCAATACGCTGAAGCACAGCTACTGGGTCGACAACATGGTCAACATTGTCCTCTTCGCTACCGCGCTGGAGTCTGCACTTAAAGGGTGTCATCCTCAGCCTACACAAGTGATTGAGGTTGGGCCCCACCCAGCTCTCCGAAGTCCTGCATCGACAGTCATCGAAGAAACCATCAAATCTCCCCTTCCATACACAGGCACTCTATCTCGCAATCAAAACGATGTGGCTTCGATGGCTACTGCCTTGGGCCACCTCTGGTCTCAATCCGGCAGGCGTTCGGCTGACTGGCGCTCCTATATGGAGGCTTTCGTCGATACGCCTCCAGAGTTTTTGCGTGGCTTACCGAGCTACCCGTGGAATCATGATCGGACATTCTGGTACGAATCTCGCAAGTCACGCGTGAATCGAATGCGCCAAGACCCTGCTCACATTTTGCTGGGTACGCGGACCGACACTGCCAATGAGCGAGAGTATCGATGGCGAAACTACATATCAACAAACGAAGTACCTTGGCTAGCGGGCCACAACATCCAAGGCCAGACTCTCTTCCCTGCCGCTGGGTTTCTCGTTATGGCAATTGAGGCCGCACGCATCGCTGGACGCTCATCCGAGATTCGCATGATTGAGTTACATGACGCTGTCATACATCGAGCTCTGGCTATAAACGAAGACAAGGGGATCGAGACCTTGTTCACATTGACAAATGTGACGACGAACGAGAACGGCGGGTGTTTGACAGCCAACTTCGCTTGCGATGCTTGCTTGCAGAAGCAGTCCGAAAGATTTGTGTCCATAGCCAGTGGAAGAGTGAGATTGCGGTATGGACAGCCATCATCGAATTCTTTAGCTCGTTATCCCAGTGTCGAACCGTTGGGCGCTCTTGGCGTTGAGGCAGATCCATTCTATGCATGTCTCGCCGCGATTGGGTACAACTACACCGGCATGTTTCATGGTATTACGTCTCTCAAGAGAGCCAGTAACACTTCTTTGGGCGATATATACACCGCATCACAAAATTTTGATGGCGGTGAGACAGCGGCTGGCTTTCTGCTTCACCCCGCCACGCTCGATGTAGCGTTCCAATCCATTTTTGCTGCAATCGGATATCCTCGCGATGGAACACTTTGGGGCTTGCACATTCCCACCACTGTTCGTCGGGTGATTCTCAACCCAGCCGTCTGTCCTTCTCGTGGCGGAATCGACGAGACTGTCCGATTCGTTGCCCAGTCCCAGACTGACGAAGGTGGCGGCTTTTCTGGTAACGTCGATCTCTTTTCGAACGCAGAGTATTCTCTTTGTCAGATAGAGGGTTTGGAGGTTTCACCTGTTTCACCTCCAAGTCAAAAAGACGACCATCCTATGTTCATGGAGCTTACTCACTCTGCCGCTAGCCTGGACGCTGAAGTATTCTCACGTGCTATGAATCTGTCGCCAAGAGATGAGGAGGAGTGGGACTCTCTGAACCGCTTGGCGATGAACTATGTGCGTCATTTTACGCATCCGACAAGCGGCAAGAGTGCTGGTCTTGTCGATTCGGATCAACGAACATTAAAAAATAGGCACCAATCACTTCCATCAGAATCCAACAGCGCCGCCCTCCCAGCTTTCGGCGAAGGCTCTCTGTGCCGAGGCAACCTCGATATACTTCAGGCGGTCAGCGACTTCGTTGAGTTCTCAATCATCCCATCCGACCATACATTGGCCGCTGTTAAGTCAGAGTTGCTGGCTTCGTTCTACCAGTCATCACTTGGAGCATTCGAGGCCAGAACCACACTTGGCTCGCTGCTTGGACAAATTGTTCATCGCTTTCCCCACGTTCGTGTTCTGGAAATCGGGACTGGCAAAGGCAACGCTACAATGGCCATGTTGCCTCACATATCCCAGCTACACTCAAGTTACACTTGCAGTGATGCAACGGATGTTCACTTCGAGAACCTGAGGGAGTTACTTCCAACGACCGTTCTTACCCAAGTGGTTCATCTCGAGGAGGACCTGGAAGCCCAAAACATTGCTACTGCCAGCTACGATGTTGTCATCGCTGGCAATGGTCTGCATATGTTCAAAATTGGTGCTGCGGCAGCACTGAAAAACTTGCGGTCGCTACTTAAACCCGGTGGTTATCTTTTGGTTCAGCAAGTCACGAACGCGCAGGCTCCACATGTCGAACTCATCGTCAGAAGCTTAACGACGGAAGAAGACGGCAACAGCCCTGAAAAGGCTCTCCCGTCTGTCTCTGAATATGATGAAATGCTGTTAAATGCTGGATTTTCTGGTATTGATACCGCAACCCCAGAGTCCATCAGCCCATTTAGTGTTTTCGCCAGCCAGGCTATTGATCAGCAAATCACTGCCATCCGCGAGCCTCTCCAAAAGATTACACTCCAAGTTGAGCGCATTCTTCTGATCGGGGGACAGAAATTCCGCGTTGCTAGACTCGCCCGAACCATTAAAAAACTCCTGGACCCTTTTTGTACTTCAATCTCAGCGATATCGAGCGTCGATGATCTGGATGAATCTACTTTGTCATCGAAGACCCTGGTCATATCCTTCACGGAACTTGATGAGCCGTACTTCCGTGACTTGACCGAGCGGAAGCTTAAAGCGTTGCAGGCACTGTTCTATCGTTCGAAGAACATGATCTGGGTGACACAGGGCGCGAAGGGCTCTGAGCCTTACGCAAATGTGGTCAAGGGGGTTGTACGGACATTGCTGGTTGAAATGCCTCACCTTCACTGTCAGATGTTTAATATTGAGGGGACAGTCGATGAGCACATGCACGGCAAACAGCTCGCAGAGGCACTTTTGCGTCTATGCATCGCAGACTCATGGCCAGACAAGATTCCTGGCTACACCCCTTTATGGACGAAAGAACGAGAGTATTTGTCAGAAGGCGGCAAGCTCTTCATTTCTCGCTTCCAATTAGAAGAGACGCTCAACAAACATTACAACTCTCGACGCCGCCGAGTCACTAAGGAGACCTCGGTGATGGACCGTGTCATCGCACTTCATTCCGGAAACAAACTGGAGCAGTACCGCATTCCCCCAAGCTTGACGAAGTTTGGTGCAGCTGAACCCATGCTCACGATTCGTGTGAAGTATTCTCTCTCTACCGCCATCGAAGTCGGCGACCTCGGCCACGTGTTCGTGAGTATTGGAATCGATGACAATTCTATGACTACGATTGCTCTGTCAGAGGAACATCGGTCACTCCTTACCGTTCCCAGGTCTCGCGTCATGACTCTTGATATTCCCGAGAAGCACCAACACCATGTTCTTCAAGCCATCGCCTTGAGTTTGGTCGCCACGTCAATTTTGAACAAATGTTCGGTGGGCGGCACAATTATTATTCATGAGCCTCCAGCTCTGCTGGCTAGTCTCATTCTTGAGAAGACTGTGGAAGCTGGCGTAGGTGCATTATTTACTACGACTTCAAGCCATTCTGCCAGCAATAAGTCTTGGAAGCACATTGATGCATTCACACCCGTGAGGGAATTGAGGCGCATCACAGGCAAGAAGTTATCAGTTTTCATTGACTTCTCAACGAGTGCCGAAGACCAGGAGCTCGTTGAACGATTGATCAGGGAGCTCCCTTTTGGTGCTCGCCGGTACGTAGCTTCTGATTTCTTACCCTCGAGACCAGTGTTCCAGAGCAGCGTCCCCGACGGCTTCGTTACGCAATTACTGTCCCGAATTCACGCAGAAATCATGCTGGAGAAATTGGACAATTCGGGCGTTGAAAGGATGCGTGCTGTACGCGTGCAAGAGCTTGCAGATGGTGCGCAGTCAGCAGGACTGCTTACGATGATTGACTGGACCGATCGCACTCCCTTCCAGGCTGGTTTGACTGCTGCCATGAATGAAGTGCAATTTCGGCCTGATCGCACCTACTTCATGATTGGACTGACTGGAAGTTTGGGTCTGTCGACATGCAATTTCATGATGCAACGAGGTGCACGGTATTTTGCTCTGTGCAGTCGCAATCCAAAGATCGACAAGCGGTGGCTTGAAGCTGCGAGCAACGAGTATGGTGCGACAATCATGCCTATGGCGCTCGACGTTACCAGTCGCACAGATTTGGCAAGGGTTCATAAGATATTATGCGCAACGATGCCGCCAATCGCTGGAGTGGCCAATGGTGCTCTGATCATGCGTGATGGTCTGCTTATGGAAATGACCACAGACCAGATGACCTTGGCGCTGAAACCCAAGATTCAGGGCAGCTTGTACCTGGACGAACTGTTTTCTGATGCTCAGCTCGACTTCTTCATCTTGTACTCGTCCATTGTAACTAACACGGGCAACATTGGTCAAACAGCGTACGCAGCTGGAAACTCTTTCATGGTCGGCTTGGCTCATCGACGAAGGCAACGAGGGCTCACCGGCAGCGTCATGAACCTTGGAGGAATCGCTGGCATTGGGTTCATCACCGAGACCGATACGAGCATCATTAGCAGACTCGATGAGCAGGGACACGACATGATGTCTGAGATAGACACCATGGATTTTTTTGCCGAGGCTGTGCTTGCAGGGAGACCAGACTCGGGGCGCAATCCCGAGATTTCTATGAGTGTCCGCCTCATTGATCCCAAAGCAGAAAGAAACCCCCCGAAATGGACCAACGATCCCAAGTTCAGCCACCATATAATTCACCGGAGCCAACGCGACAGCAGTGACCGAAATGGCACTCTTTCAATCAAGTCCCAACTCCACGAAGTGCAATATGTCAAGGATGCCTGCAATATCGTGCTGAGTAAGTATGGCGAGTTGAGCACATCGAATTCGGTCAGCTGATATTGTCTAATTTTTAGGTGGCTTGACAAGCATGCTTCACAAGAAGTTGGATATGCCCAGCCAGGAAATTGTCCCGTCAGACGTCGCAATTGTTGAGCTCGGCGTCGACTCACTCGTGGCTGTGGATATACGTGCTTGGTTCAACACGGAGATTGAATATGATGTTCCTATTATCAAAATTCTCGGAGGTGCTACATTAGCTGACTTGGTTGAAGACGCAGTGGCGAATCTGGGCCCAGGTGTCGCCCCTCAGCTCGCAGCTGACGATGACGAAAATGAACAGGAGCCTTCGGAAACGCCTGGTGAAGAAAATGCGGCTCCGGCTGATCTGTTCCAGGACCTGACTCAGTCTATTCTCTCGTCAACAGTCGATACGAGCGCCACGCCTTCAGAAATTGATGCGCGTGATAATTCATCGTGCTCATCAGACTTGGAGATCAGCATCGAATCAGCCTCTGCACTCGACGATCAGCTCGAGAAAGGCTTCTCGGATCTTGAAGCCACTGTGGCTCATCCCGACATAAGCCACGACTTTGTCAGGATCGAGAAAATGCCCGCAGGCTGTGCCCGATTCTGGTTTTTGCGTAATTACCTCGAGGATCCTACTTGCTTCAATATCACATTGCAAACAAAGCTCACAGGCCAAATCGACGTCCTACGCTTTAAAGAGGCAGTCCGACAATTTGGGGCCCGTCATGAAGTACTGAGAACTGCCTTCTACTCCGGAAAGGATGGTGACCTTCTCATGGGAGTTATGACAGATTCACCTCTCCGCCTCGAAACGCGATTGATTGAGCACGAAAGTGAGGCACAGGCTGCTGAAAACGAATTAGAGAAGTACGACTTCGATCTCGAGCATGGCGAGGTCATTCGCATGCTACTGCTTTCTCTCAATGACCAGAGGCACGTCCTGATCTTCGGCATTCATCACATTGCTATGGATGGTTTCAGCTTCAACCTGATGATTCGAGAGATTGATGGTCTATATCAAGGAAAGCCTCTCGGCCAAGTTACGCAGTTCACAGACGTCGCGATAAAGCAGCAGAAAGACATCGAGGCCGGCAGGATGCAAAAGGACACAGCGTATTGGAAAGATATCTTGGACGTTGTACCCGATCCGCTACCGCTGTTCCCCTTTGCCAATGTCGGAGCTCGACTACCACTACTGAGGTACGATCATGAGGAAGTTGAGATTGAACTGGATACTGCGTTGGCCGCAAAAATTCGCAGTCTTTGCCGACGGAACCGATGCACGGTGTTTCACTTCTTTCTCGCCACTCTAGAGGTCTTTTTAACGCGATGGCTGGACATTGAAGACTTGAGTATTGGCATTGCGGATGCCAACCGCAATGACGTGGAGACATTCTCAACTGTTGGTTTTCTGCTTAATCTTATTCCTTTAATTTTCCGCAGCATCGACAGCCAAGCCTCCTTTGCCGAAATCCTGAATAAAGCCAAGCAGACAGCGTATTCCGCTCTTAGCCATTCTCTTGTACCCTTCGACATGGTTCTTGACGAGATCAACCTTCCTCGCGCTTCAACCCATAGTCCTATTTTTCAGGCATTCTTGGACTACCGCCAGATGGTAGTGAAGGCGCCTCCGCTACTCGACGCCAAAGTCGAGGGGCAAAGCAATTTTGGTGGAACGGCATACGACATTGTGCTGGATGTTACCGACTACGCTAACGCAAATATTGTGATCAAATGGCGAACGCAAAAACCACTGTATTCTAAGGAGCACGCTGCGATGATGATGAACAGCTACTTACAACTTCTCACATTCTTCTCCTCAAACGTGGAAGCCAATATTGACACTGCACCACTTTACAAGCAAGAGGACGTCGCGCAGGCCATTAATGTTGGGAGAGGTAGGTGATCATTCTCGTTCTCATGATCCGCCCGTCAATTTGACTGACATTCATTTTAGGCTCTGAGTTCGTCAGTGAATGGCCAGAGACTTTGTCTTTCAAAATAGATCAAGTATCTGCCCAATTTCCAGGCGAAATCGCGGTGCAAGACGGTTTGTCGAACTCGCTGACATATGGCGCCATGGATCGCGTCGTTGATCAGATTGGCGACGAACTGCTTCGAAGCAACGTGAGGCCGGGGGACATGGTTGGCGTCTTTCAACAACCCTCGGCGATGTGGATTTGTTCCCTGTTGGCCATCTGGCGTGCTGGTGCCGTCTACGTTCCTCTGGACGTACGCAACGGTCTGCCTCGGCTTGCAGATATCATTCATATTGTGGAGCCAACAGCCATCATCTGTCACGATTTGACTGCCCACGACGTTTCCCAGCTTCGTCTCGCGACTTCAACAAAGACCATTAACGTTGATCACGTTCGTAGGGTCAATGCGCCCGCTGTCCGACATGCAAACAAGAGCAGCAAACGCAGCTCCGCGATGATTGTGTCCAGCAGTGGTTCAACGGGAGGACCAAAATGTATCGAGATTCGACATGACAGTCTCCTTAACGTTTACGAGGGTATCAACAAAGTGTGGGAGCTAGGACGGCCGACAGTTCTGCAGCAGAGCGCTTACAGCTTTGATCTCTCAATGGATCAAATTATGATCAGCCTCGTGAATGGAGGTGTCCTTTGCGTCGCCTCTCAAGAACAAAGATCGGACCCACGGGCTATCGCTCAAATTATTGCTGATGAGAACGTCACCTACACAACAGCAACTCCCTCGGAATACGCCAACTGGATTAGGTACGCTTCTTCGACACTGACCAGCTGTCATCAATGGCGACTAGCAAATCTCGGAGGTGAATGCTGGAATAGCTCATTGCGCGACTCATTTGTGCCTCTCGCCCTTCCCAAGCTCGAGCTAAGGAACTGCTACGGACCTGCCGAGAATACAATATGGAGCACGCGAGTCAACATCTCCTACCCTTCAACATCGTCATTAGTTCCAGCAGGACGCGCTATCGCCAATTGCTCGTTGAAAATAATCGATCGCAAATCCAACGTTCTGCCGACTGGGGTCATCGGAGAGATTGTTGTTGGGGGCGCGGGTACCGCCGTCGGGTACCGCAAGAACTCGGAGCTTACAAGAGAGAAGTTCCTAACCGATTTGCATGCGTCGCCTCATAGCGTAGCGCAAGGATGGAACGTGGTCTACAAGACGGGTGACAAGGGATATCTGATGGACGACGGTGGTTTGGTGGTACTCGGAAGAATCACAGGCGACACGCAAATCAAATTGCGCGGCTTCCGCATTGAGCTCGAGGACATTGAAGCCACATTGATCAAGGCATCCAGTGGCACACTCTCCCGCGTGGTGGCCGATATTCGAGGCAAGAGCGAAAGTCGGTACCTGGTTGCCTTCGCTCAATTCTCGGACAGTGTTGCAGTCGTGAAGCGTCAGGATTACCTACAAAGGATTGTGGACCGTGCTCCTCTGCCGCATTACATGCGGCCGAATGTGCTCGTTCCTCTTGAGCAGATTCCACTCAATTCCCACAACAAGATTGACAGACTTGCAATTTCCAAGCTTGCCTTACCAAACGCCTCCACAGCAAAGCTTGAGAAGGGACTGACTTCCACTGAGGAAGCTCTCCTTCGAATATGGCTCGATATATTGCCCGGATCAGCCACGACGAGTACTTCTCTCGGCCGGGAAACCAATTTTTTCGGTTTGGGGGGCAACTCGCTTCTTACAATCCGACTTCAGACAGCTATTCGTGAGAGATTCAACGTCTTGGTTCCACTAGTTCGAATGATGGAATATAGCACGTTGAGCAGCCTTGCTGAGATTGTCGATGAGCTGGCGCAAAGCAGCGGCATCAAATGGGACGACGAGACAGCGTTGACAGAGAGGATGCAAGGTATCATTGCTGTTCCAGTTGACGCCAGACTCACGGAGACTCCGCAACGACGAGTTGTGGTATTGACTGGTGCTTCGGGTTTCATTGGCCGACACATTCTGCAGCGCTTGATTTGTGACGACGCTGTAGAGCAAATTCACTGCATAGGAGTTCGTCGCCGCGAGGATGACTTCCCGACGCGCAAAAAACTCAACGACATCGTGGCAACGACATCCAAAGTTATTATCTATAGCGGCGACCTCGAGGCTCCTCGACTAGGTCTTTCGGACGAGTGCTTCAATACGTTGGCTACAATAGCTGACGTGATCATTCATAGTGGTGCTAACCGCTCCTTTTGGAACGACTATCAGTCACTGAAAGCCGCTAATGTGCTGTCGACGAAAGAGGTTGCGATGCTGTCTGCACTTGCTTTGCAGGATCACCAACGCGTTGTGCCCATTCATTTTCTTTCCGGAAGCAATCTTGTAAAGACTGCGCCGCCCACTGACAACTCGATGGGCTATGTTGCCTCGAAATGGGCCAGCGAGCGATTCCTGGAAAAATTCGCCACGCAATTCAAAACTCCCGTCCATATTCATCGCCAGCTGCCAGTGGCCAATGTTAGAGCAACCACCGGCACAGACCTCGAGTCTGTCTTACAAGAATTCATCGATGCGGCTTCGATAATGGACGAACTTCCAGACACTGCATCATGGGGCGGTCATTACGATCTGCTTTCTGCACCTCAACTAGCGGCAGACATTGTCAAGGAGCTCGCGAGCCCGGTCGGCGCGGAGAGCTCCATCAATCTTCACTCTCATCATAGCTCTGTCCGTATGGATATGGCACAGATTGATACAAAGCTCGCCAGTCTGTCGGGGTTTGCCAACAGCCAGAAGCCTCGAATCCCAGGGCCGGTATGGGTTGGCAAGGCGAAACTCATTGGATTTAAATATCAGTTTAGCTCGATGAACATGTCTTTACGAAATGAGGAGGGTATCTCGTATGGCGAGTTGCAGAGATAGGGGAGGACTGATAGTCGTGGTCGATGTCGATGGTGAATCAAAAGGATGCAAACGGTAGCAGAGCATCCTTTGCCGCTTTCAGCCCAGCTTTGGTCATGTCAGAAAGATGCTCCGTCGTTTTGCTAATTCGCATAAGTAAATCTATACATTGAGTCCTTCCACCATTGTGTGCTGGAAGTCACAACAATATCGTGCCGGCCCAAAATAGCCAGAGATCTGCCGCGAAGTTCGGGACAAAAATATGAAGCGCGGAGCTGGCGGCGACAGACAGTTTCTCGTGGGTCAATGTGCATGTTAATTTGATTGTACGCGCCGACCGACCGCGACCCCCGCTTCGCGAAAAGGTGACCGTGTTCGACCTTACCTAAAATCTTGGTTTCGACTTAACCAACACCTTGGGAGACGCTATCAGGTCTTCCGGTGCCCCAGAGGCAAAAGGACCAGTCGACGCCATGTACATGTCGTCAATGCCACGAAAAACATGCTCCGCGGGGGAATGGGTTGGAAGTGATCCAGTCTTGCGTACGGAGGCTTGAATTTCTCAATCTCAAGCTGAGAAGCCACAATGAAGGCCGATTCTCTTTTGTCTCTTTCATCCGTTGGGCGCACGGCCCGTTTCTTGTCCCTCCCCATTCATCATGGTGCGAATGACAGCTCAGCTGGCACCTGACACATTTCGAGCGGGCCCCGTAGCTTCCAAGGCTAGATCCACCGCCAGCAGGCAGCCGCGTACCGCACGCGAACCGGAAGCATTTCTGTCCTTGCCTTTCGTCATACTCGAAAATATTCCCTGTCACGTCTTTGCTCTCTGTCCAGCCGTTCTGCCGACAGTTCGCGAGCTTCGTTTGCCGTCTCGTCTTCTTCTGGGCCCTCCATGTAGCCTCGGTCCTGCAGCACTCCATCCGGGTTGCACCCCTCGCAGCCCGCCAGCTAGACCTATGGCCTCTCCCGCCACACCATCCGATGACGGCACTCTGCAGTGGGACACAGCCGCGTTTGCCCGCGAGAGACTGAGTTACGATAACGACGCAGCCGCCGCCTTACTGCCGAGCCCGACGTCCCAGCACGACTCACGCGGACGACTGTCGAAGTACTGTCACCGAGCCAGCGACGGGTTGTATGCCCAGGCGCTGCACCTCGCCGAATGGCTGGAATCCGTCCAGGGACGTGGTGTCTTGAAATGCACCATTGCGTATACGATTGCCAGCTTGGCCACCTTCGTGGGACCGCTGTCGGACTTTCTGGGTAGACCGGATGGAAAACATGTCGTGGCGACCATCACGGTGTACTTCCACGCCGCCCGGTCTGCCGGCTCCATGATCGAGGCTATACTGATTGCCATCATGGCCGTCGCCTATGCCGAAGCGATATCCATTCTGTCCATGATCACGTCAGTCCTTGTCGGCTCGAAGCTGGGACTCGTCACGCTCGCCCACATACTCGTGGTGGTCATCTTCATAGGAGGAGGGTTCGGGTTCATGGGCTGGGTGAAGCAGAAGATGAACAATCCGCTGGTCAATGTCGGGAGCACACTGGCCTCCATCGCCATTATCGCTGTCGTCACGAAAGAGGACGCAGTAGTGTCGGGCGTCTTCTCCAACCAAAAGATAGCCCAGGTTCTCAAAATGTTGGTCATGGGTATTTCGAGCGCGGCCGCCGTCAACCTCCTGGTGTGGCCAGCATCAGCACGCACGCAGCTGCGCGGCTCCATGCTTCGAGTCTCCACGGCACTTGGTCAGGTCTTGACTGCGACGAGCGTAAGCTTTCTTCGTGGTGACGGTCAACACGAAGTATTCGACGACATTTCCAGAGCATTCTCCTCCTATAAACAAACACATACAGTTCTGCTAAGGAACCTTCGGGAGGCCAAATTCGAACACTACTTGATAGGTTGCGAGAAAATATACGTTGTCGAGCGTTCCATCGTCAAGGCCATCGAGACTTTGGCGCAGTCAATTGGTGGACTCAAGAGCGCGGCCAAAACCCAGCAAACACTCCTCAATGCCAGTACTGCGAATTCGACCTGTGGCGCCTCGGATCTATACATGACCTTCACTGACATGATGCGGCCGTCCATGCAGGAATTTGCCGAGATCCTCGCACAAGTCCTTCTTGAACCGGTATTCGGTGGACCTCCCAACTACGAAGTTCGCATCAACGTTGGATTTCGCCAGATTTTGAGCGAAAAGCTCAGCGTCTTTGTTAGCTGTCGTATTGAGGCTCTGCAGCATGTCTACGAGCTCGCCTCGGAGAGGACGGTTGACAACAACGCGAACACCACCACACTGGAAGAGATGGCGGCTGCGTGTGGTCACTTCAGCTTCAGTCTGCAGGCTTTTGGAGAAGAAATGAAGAAGTACCTCGATCTGCTGGAGGACCTCAAGGACGTCGCCAAGGACTCCAAGAGGAGCTGGCAGTGGCTGCTATGGTGGCGGAGCGATTCTGCCCGGGGCTACAGCCTGTCGGCTCGTCCTTTTGAGCCGCCGCAAATGGATGCCGACCTTATCAAGCCAATCAAGAAGTCGTCGACACCCCGGGGAATCCCTGAATCGATGCGTCAGCGCAGGGACATGTACAGCTGGCAAGCTGCCGCCAACAAACGGAAGATAATGGCAAAGCTTTCGCAAACCATGCTCAGGCTGTTGAGGCGGATGGCCAGGGACGATGGTGAGTCATGACCTCCTGAGAACTGTACGTTGACACATGTATTAATCCGTGTTCTTAGTCTTATTTGGCATCAAGGTCGGCATCGGGGCTGCTCTTTGGGCAATGCTTGCCTTCGTCGACATCACTCGACCTCTGTACCATCATTATCGTGGAGAGTGGGGACTGCTATCCTTCATGATTGTTTGTTCTATGACTGTCGGGGCGTCCAACACCACAGGCTGGTCGAGATTCATCGGCACTTTCCTCGGTGCAGCGTTCTCCGTCATCAACTGGAAGCTATCGCAGGGCAACGCGGTGGCTCTCGTCATTTTTGGCTGGCTAGTCAGCTTCTTCAACTTTTTCCTCATCGTGGCGAAGGGACAAGCGCCGCTCGGACGGATGACGATACTGGCCTACAACGTGTCCACCCTGTATGCTTACAGTCTGAGCCAAAAAGTCGACGACGACGACGACGACGAGGGAGGATCCCGGCCCCTCATCATGCAAATCGTCAAGCACAGAGTCATCTCAGTCACAACGGGTATCCTCTGGGGTCTCATCGTCTGTCGCCTCATATGGCCCATCTCGGCCCGCCGCAAATTCAAGGAGGGCATGTCAGTGCTCCTCCTCCAGATGGGGCTGATCTGGCGACGGGGTCCGCTGGCGATCCTCCTTCGAACCGACTGTGCCCAGAACTACCTCAAGTCAGGCGAGCAGGCCGCCCTCCAGCGCTATGCCGACCGGCTTGAAAGCCTCCGCAACTCGGCAGCATCCGAGTTCGAGCTCCGCGGGCCCTTCCCCTTCCACGCCAACGGCCGCCTCCTCCAAAGCGCCAACAAGATGCTCGACAGCTTCTGCGCCATGTCTCTAGTCACGCAGACGCGCCACACCCTCACCGCTGGCGAAAAGGCCCTCCTCGAATCCACCGCCGACGAACGCCTTATCCTCTGCGACCGCATCTGCCACATCTTCCAAGTCCTCGCTAGCTCCATTATGCTCGAATACCCCCTCACGGACGCTATACCGAGCATCCACGCCCTGCGCGACCGTCTGCTCAGCAAAATTTCCATGTTTCGCACCATCTCCCTCACTGGTGCTCGAGCCCAGCACACCCCTGCCGTCACGGAACGGGACTTTGCCCTTTTATACGCATACGTTCTTGTCACGGGCCAAGTAGCCGACGAGCTGCACGTCGCCGCCGCCGAAATAGAAGCATTGCTAGGCGTATTGGATGGCGAGTCATCGTTGTTAGAATGAGAAATATTCGGGAGCCGGGGCTTTGCATGGCTTTTGACGCTGGCGTTTTCGATGAGTATTCCACGTACATGTTATATCATAGGTATCAATTCTGTTTGGTGATGACCAAATCACACTTCACAAATTCCCTGAGGCCTCATTTTTTTCCTTTGCTGGAAGAAAAATTGAACCATCCTGCGCTGTGTGTGACAAGGCCGTGGCACTATCCGATGCTGCTCGCTGAAGCTCCACGACATCAATGCACTGCTTCGCCTTTGTACCACGCCCAGAATCGCTCATCTATTTCGCCCTTGGGAAACGCCGCGTCGGTGCACCGTCAGCTCTGTCTACACGAGATGAATCTTCCAGTCAGCTGCACATCATCCATCACATGATGGGGAGTATTGTGTTTTTCCCTTCTCCCTACAGCAAAACGTCTCAAAGGCATCATTGCCTCGGCCTGTTGGTCACGTGGGATGCACTTGTTCGAACAAAAATAGACAGATAAAAAGGTGGACGCTGCCAGGCGTCATGTCAAGTGAATCTCTAGCAAAGCCGCAACGCTTTGGGTATCATGGTGCTCGCTAAACCACATAAACTGGAGATCTTTTCCCATCATTGTGTCCCGTTCCGTCACTTCCCGTATCTGGCACCTCCGTCATGGCGCTCCTTGTATCGTCAAAATCGGATTCCAATCCCAGCGCCGGCACCGGGAAGACGAGGTTCAGGCCCCAAAACACCGCGAAGGCTATTGACAGGCCAACTATAAACGTCAGGTTGTACAGACGCACCCATCCAAGCCAAGACTCGTCCATATACATGTTGACCGAAGCCACCAAACCGGCTGTTCGTGTCGCGCAGAGTCAGTCACCTCAATGGTCTTGAGAAAAAGGACGGGAAGCTCCCTTGAGGCACTTACGAAGCATAGGCCATACACCCGTGACGAATGCAACTGGTGCACGCCAGTTGAATCCATGACTGAACCAGTAGATGGAGGACTCGTCGCCGCGGTAAAGATCGTTAACTTTGAGCTTTCGTTGCCTGACTAGGTGATAGTCCGCCAGCATGATACCACTGAATTTAATCATCGGAGTCAGCGAGCCGGTCTTTTCGCGTTCTTACGTTGAATCAACTTACGTCAAAGGCGCCAGGAAGACACTAAATCCCGTCAATACTGAAAGAAACTTCGACGCGGTCGCTAGCAATTGCCACGGCCTGTGATAATGATCAATCAGATGAAGTTGCCACGAATGAAACCACTTGACATACTGAGTGGCAATGCCGATGACAGCCATGATGGCAGCCCCTCGACGAATGTTGATGTACTTAGGCCATAACCCGGCCATGTCCATGCCGCAAGACACGGCGTTGAGTACGAGAGAAATCTTGTTCATCAGCCGTCAGCATTGTACCAAGAGGGGTGAGTGTGGAAACTGGCGACCCAGAGTTCAGAGCAGTGGACAATTTGTGCACTCACCGCAAGCTGCGAGGCGACCAAACCCAGTGCCGCGAAGAAGACCCCGGCCCTGACGCCAGAGTTCGACTGATAATGTTCTTGCATGGCTGCGAGAAGATAGATGGGGTTCCAGACAAGTTCACCGCCGAGTATGTCTCGAGCTGCGCTCGTCACCACAATGCCGATAACGGCAGTGACAGTGATGGTGAGGGGGGAGGCGACCAGTTGCGAGGGCACGGGCGCCATCTTCTTGCTCGCGTATCGTGTCCAGTCCGACTGGCCGAGTGTGCCGCCGCCCCATGCACCCATGATGGCGGTAAGGCTGAACATGAAAGCCCAGCCCACGTTGGGTGCGGTGCCAGGTTCGTCGAACAGCCTGCCTGGCCCATGAGCTTGAGTGACGCCCCTGTCCGTGTGTTAGTTGCTTGCATGTCTTCTAGGTCGCTCGTCTCGCACAGCACGCACCAGATGAGCAGTCCAAATATCGTTCCACAGAAGAAGACGAAACAAATAGCAAACGGAATCTGCAGTCGCTCGGGTCGGATGAGGATAGCCGGAACAAAGGCGCACATCCATATGAGGAGGCCGATGAAGTCCTTCGTCTCGAGATGTGAGCCGGCCGAGAAATAATTGGGCATGTGCGCAAGCCCTGAGCCAGTGAGTACGTGCAGAGCATGGCCATCCAGCGGAACGTCACGTACCAGGAATAATGGCTCCTATGCAGACTCTGGTGGCTTGCCCGCCCCAGTACGCCTGAATGCCGAAGAAAATGCACGCCACGAAGACGCGAAGGATGACAGGAACTGTTCCCTTGCGTCAACAAACCAATCCCGTCCCGGGATCGTAGTGCATCGAGACCACCAACAGTATGCGCCCCTCATGCCCCAGGAAAATCTGCTGGCCACGGTGAAGCCAATGAAGTGCTTAGCTCCCATCCAGCCACAAAACACAGCCAATAGACCTGTGATGAGGCCGCCGACCACCTTTTTTCCGACGCGCGCTCTTGGTGATCAGCGACTTGACAAGGCGGACACAACTTCACGTAGCAGCACTCACCACTGCGGCAATGGCTTGCTGGGGGCTGAGCCCGAATGCGAGCAGGGTACTACCGACCGTCCATGCCGAGATATTGGAACCAGACACGGTCCAATACGCTGCAGACCCGACGGATGCATCAGCCAAAAAAGTTGCCGAGAGCGGCGCAGGTCTGCAGATGGTCCGGACATACCCATGTATGAGATGTAGCCATAGGTCCGTCTTTCGGGCGGAATGGGAATCAGATCCCGGTTGCTCCACGTCGTGTTGTCGTAATTGGAGTTTTCATCTTTCGGGCTTCATTTCGGTCAAGATGAAAAAGAGAGCAAATGTGTCAGTCAAGGACGAGACGGTTGGGATGTCATAAAGAGACGCAAATGCAACGCTATCAAGGGGTCGGGCGTGGCGCCCGCGCCCGCCAGCGGAGCATCAGTAGGGGAGCATTCGCCTAACCATTGCAGTTTCTTTTTTAGCGACTCTGGATTGGGACGCATGACGGCAGCATGTTCGCGTGCCAGCCGGTCGTTGCGGTCTGTGATGTTGCCTCTCTCAGCGTGCGTTTTTGGGGGTTTTGGGAAGGAGGTGCTGCTGGTTTGCCGGATGCACGGCGCTCAGCAAGGTGATGCCTTTTTTTCTTTCCCACTTCGTTCGGGGCATGAGAATGAAATAGGAAAGGGGGATTCGCAGGGACCAGCGCTGAGCACCGCACGAGAGGAAAGCTCGGGTTTTAATCTGGAACAAGGGACAGAAGAGAAAAGAGGCCGCTTGGCGGTATCCGTCATCCGTCATCCGTGATGGACCGCAGAGACCAGTCACCACTACCACTATTACCGATCGGCCTCATGGGCGGGATTGCGCCAGAGAAAGCCAGGCCCTTGTTCGGGTCTAGACCAGCTGGCAAGTGCCGCCGAGTGGAAAACAGGCTGCTGACATATTGCTCGCCCAGGAACGACGAGGCTGCCACCGTGCGGGTCCATCCAGGAATGGCTGGACTTTCCAGTTAGCAAGAGACTCTGTCTTTTGCCCTTTTTGTTTTCTCCCCCCCCCCCTTCCTCTTTCTTGCACTGGGCTGGGTCTAGTGATGATGGGTCGACTGCGAGCCAGCCTCGTGAGTCGTGGAGCAAGACCCTATCAAGGCCAGCGAAGATGAAATTTCACATCAATGCTAGGCGAATCAAATACAAAACGAGAGGTCAGAAAACGAAAAAGAAGAACGCATCGGCCAGGAAAGCGGCCAGTGGCTGCACCACCATGCTTGGCGAAGGAGACAGCCATGACCACAAATGTCGCACAGCAGACGACGGGAAAATAGGTGGTCCCCCTGATTCAACAGTGTCGCGCATCTGGAACGAATAGGAATGTACGGAGCAGCTGTTACATCAACGATCTAGCGGAACCCATTCCCTTCACAAACACGTTTGTCTCCACCGCCCACCCCCATGGGCCATCCACGGGCCATCCACGGGCCAGGGCCCACGGCTGAAGACGATTGAGTGACCCGGCCGCCCGAAAGTGTCGTGCCAAAAGATAAAGCCAAGTGCGCACCCTGGGAGCTGATCTTGTTGCTTAAGCAAATGTGGCGCAACTTGTTCCGTGCGAGTTGACTCATGAAGACCCGGCCGGGGACCCTGGGCGGTGCGATGGTCGCCCTTCTGCCAGATTCCCAGATCCCTCTGTTATCAACGGGGAAGCTCAAGTCAAAAACGCGCGCTCACATGATGCGATGTCTCTGCAGCTCGTCATGCAAAGACGCACCACCGCATTGGGCCCAGGCAGAAGGAGGCAGATGAAAGCAGCCACGACTCATCTCTGCGCAAGCTCAAACGCTCAAACGCTGCGCGACGGCGCCACTCGACGCACGTTCGATCCGTGGAAACGATTCGTCCCACGTCCGTCTGACATGTGCTGGATTTCTAAGCGGCGGCTCACCGCAGCGCCAGTACCAGCACCGGCCCACTGCGCTGCGTCGCTTGTGTCTATGTACTACAGTCTAGGCAGGAGGGCGAGGGGGGCGGCTGCCGATCCGGATCCTGCAGCCCTTACACGAGCCTCTCCAAGGTGGCCTGGCGTGATGAGTGTTGCCATTGAGGCGGCACACTTGTGTTGTCGGAGCGTCAGGCGCCCCACGATGAATTACCTTCCAAGTCTAGGTGAAGCAAAACTTCAAAAAAATTCAGTTTACAAATTATAGATGATTACTCCGTGCTTGAATAGTATAGTTGAAAAAAAAATTCGCTATCAAGAATTGAGCATGTCTTTTCAGGATTTCCTTTGCTATTATTTATCATACCATATCTGCAAGTACTGATAGTTAGAGATTATTACTGTGACTCGTGAGGTTATTATTCGGGTGGCTTCCGCCCCGATAACATAAGTCCCCCCCCCCCCTCCCCATAACAAGGACTCGACGCGACGGCAGCCGCCTTCCCAATGAGGCCACATGGTTGACGGTTTTCTTAATCCGTCTCCCGCGGCGGCGCATGCAAAGATGGGCTCATTGGCCCGAATGTGTGGCGCGCCATGAGATGGTCTGGTGATTTACCGGCCCATCGGTGCATATTCCTGCGCTATTAGATCCAGAGATAATCGACATGCGTTGCCGCCTTGTCGGACTCCTGATCCTACCCGCGGATATTAAGTCACAGCTCCTTTCTGAAACTGCCGATCGATCTAAAGAGCAAATAAATCACAATTCAACTCAATAACCCAATGTTATTAATGCCGAACAGCGGCATCGTCAATGATGCATTGTGACACACAATATTTGCCCTCGCATGACGTAGGTACCATCGAGTGTGCGACTTTGTTCTGACTGGTCAGATTTTCGCAGAATTGATAGCGCCATCACAAGTCGGGTCATTTCATCCGGTCCTCTGGGGCAATAGCGAGCACATACTTACGGACCAAAGAAGCAGAAAATGCTCGACAAACAAGGCAGACCTCAACCCATTTCGCACCGAACCCCACGACAAAATGTCGTCACCGCCGTATGACATGCCGAGGATCATCTCGCCAAAAGCTGGATCCTGCAGCAATATTTTTCGCCGGACATTGCTGTCTCGCTGATCGAGGACGACATGGTTCAGATTCGTGTGACTGCGTTCTGCATCAGCTGTGTTTGTGCTAAATATGGTAGAACAAGCAGAAGAAAAGGCTCGTCGCACGGTTGAGATTGTGACCCTGGCGCCAAAAGTCCGTGAGACAAACGGCGAACAACACGATTGTGTCTTTCATTAAGCGATAATGCTGACACCAGGCAGCGCGCCACTTTGCATTCTCGTCGACACCGCCAGGAAGGCCATCAGTAGACGTTCTCTCCACGGGCTGGTGGGGGAGGTGAGTGTTAGAGGTTGAGCCCTGGCGAGAAGACGCAGCGGGCATCGATTTAAGTCCGGCTGATGCGGTCACGGCAATAAGAATCGGCCGGTATCAAAGTCCGAGGCAGCCATGATCCTGACAGGGCAGTGACCGCAAGACTCGCTAACGGACTCGCATCTCACTCGCACAAGCATGAGTGATTGCGAGCATGACGAGCCCGTCCGTTGTGCTACGTCACAAATGAGAAGCACAGTGTCAGGTTGGACGCCGCCGCCACTTCAGTAAGACAGCGTCTACGGAGTAAAAAATGACGACCTCGCAACTGACCTGCTCCTTGTGTCACGACCAGTCGAAAGAAAAAATATTGGTGACACAGACCAAATCTGCAGTGTGCGAAGCGGATCTGCAGGAACGCGCGTATTGCAAGGTCTGTATGTGCTGCCAAGACTTGACCACATGAAAGCACTTTGAAACATCAAGTCGAAGACATCTGGTCCTCTACCTTTCACGGCCACACTGCCTCGTTCGAGTCGGCGGTCCTGTCAAGATGGGGTTCAGCTGCTCAAGCACGCGAGACCTGATGCTCGTCTGCCGAAGAGAGACCGCAGACCAGATCTTAGCGGCCCATCACCACGTAGTCACGAACCATCTCCAAGGCATGTCAGCCGCGGACACCGCTGTCTCCTCAACGAATGAGGTGAGAGAGAGCTGTCGCTCTTTCATCACGCGGGCTCTCTGCCTTCTGAGGGGCAGTGCATTTAAGCATATCCGCCGCAGCCCCTTGGGTAGAAAGATGGCGTCAGAGTCAGGCCGTTGTCGACGGTGGTTGGCCGCGGGACCCGCGCACCCTTTATGCTGTCATGCCACTTTGTTTGGTCTCGGAATAGAGAGATGGCTATGTGGCCAAGGAGCACAATGTACATACATAAACAAGTATGTATATGAGAACAAGAAACAATCGAGGGAAAATATATAGTGTATCGTGCGACGCCTGTGAGTCATGGCGTCGGCCAGATTGAGACGGCGAGCATATGCCTTGGCGCACATGCTAACTTCTAGCGCTTGATATAATAGTGTCGCAAAGAAGCAATTTGGAAGAAGAACGAAAGGCAGTCCTTCGTCGATATGGAAACAACAGGGTTTACATAAGGGTTTACATAAGTCGCGAGTTTCGCTGCAAAGATCCAGGTCATGACAGGAGAGCCCCATAGTCATGACCGAGACGGTCTCGGCTCTGATGTGCAGCCGAAGAGATGTAAACAGCTCGGCTTGCCACGAGATTCCTTGCTTCGGGGTCCGATCCGGGGATGAGCCATGTACGCATCGGCCTTGACCTGTTGTTTCTCCGAATTTTTCGGCCGCTGATGCTAGTGTGAGGCCCCTGAAACTTAGCAAGTCTCTCCGATATGAATCATCTTTTTTTACTTTTCTGAAAACATATACATATATACTGTGTGCGTGAACATCTTTACCTCCCGGTGTGATCGACCGCGGATGCCGGTGACTCTGCGAAGCTCGGTTTTTCCGGATCCATGCCAACAACCATTACGCTTAGGGGAACAGTTTTTTCTAGTTTACCTCCATTGTGGACATGGTGAGGCATTTCAGGTTCTCGAATACGAATCGCCGCGCACCCGCATCCGCATCCGCGTCCACGCAGAGTCGTACCATAGTGGGATTCGAGTTGCGATGCGATGCGAAGCATTTAGTCGGATGAGCAGAAGCAGCATCGCCGTGTGTTTGGGTGGGAATACTCGCGCGTAAGGCAGAGAAAGTCGGCAATCACATTCGCCATTTGCTTGCGACTGAATTGACATTTTTGCTCCCAGAATCGGAGCGTCTTGGACTAGCTGTGCCCGGCAGACTTTGCTGTGCTGCTTACTGGTGTCCGGCATCATTGGGCAATCAATTATAACCAACGTATTTGCTCAGGAACCTTAGTACTTAGATCCGTGGTTTGCAAATCGGCCATCTTGAACTTGACTGCGAGTCTACGACGCATCAGTTGTCGGCTATGCCAGGGCTCAACATCAATAGTTGCGATATTCCTTTAGCAACGACTTTGTCTCTTGTGCCACAAGAGGAGATCTTGTCTAGATTCGCCGAAAGTCAAATGGTTATTTGCAAACACAACAAACTCCATGGAATGGCGTCGTGAAGCCTCCACGAAAGGCAAGCAAGAGGCGTCGGTGGAGGTGTTCCGTTGCACGGAAACCGATAATGTCCCTTCTTCTCCGGTGAGAGTAGGAATAAAAACAGCCTCCTAAAGTCACATTCGCTCTACCATCTTCACTTTACTGAACATTCATGGGTTGACGAGTGACAGCACGCGATATCCTCCCTTCAATGTGTTTTTTTCTTTCTCCTCAGCTGGAAGAGCAAGGCAATCAACAATCAAAGGGGTCCAACAAGCCAGACAGCTACAGCAACTAAAGCGCAACCGGCTCAGCTTGACGAGGATGACACCGATGCACTCGTAGCTGGTCGACTGCTGTTGGGCGGGATAGAGTGGTTCCTCGAACGACACAGCACAAGTCCGCAAATTTAAAGGCGATTCGTAGACGTTGTTCATAACAACTGTCACCTCGCTGGGCCGAAAGAGGCTTTCTCCAAGGTCCGTGATGACCAATTCGTTGAGTTTACTCGGCGTGTGCGAGTCTCAGGAAAGGTGGCTATGTGTGAGGCGTGGCTTCTTTGCACGTTAGGCAGGGTTGTCTCTTCGCGAACTGCTGACGAAAACATCGTCCTCTGATAGTACATATGTTTCGTTTTCGTTCCGGCTGTTATGGCCCGTACCTGAATCACCCAAGTCATCGACTTTGACCTGCCCTTTTTTGCGCATGTTCGGCCACTATCCCTCCTGCAAAGCTGTTTCAGCCGTGCTATGAGTTTTAATTCAATTGTGAAGATAATCTCTGACGATGTTCTCCTACTGTGTAGGTTTTCATGCGGCCCTACTTCGTCAGCGGTCCTTTGCCTACAGGATACTCGTGACTGCGTCTTTGCCACCAGGGAAGGCTACCCTAGACCTTTGCCGCACCATCAATCATAAAGTAGAAAGATGGAATTCTGCCACGGACGAAGAAGTATCTCTTGATGTTCCATGGCTTCTTTTGGCTTCTCCAATGCAAACAAGAATTGGGCGCGCCTCTTCATCTACGTGATAGTCACCCAGTCGTTTTGTTCCAGTTGTCATGCTATGTTCAGCCTTTGCTCGGAATCTGCACCGATTTGCTGGATTGCGGACCGCGCGGCGCCCGCTGTCACATGCAACACAGTACAAGGAAGGGCTTGCGTGATTGGTGACTGGCGCGAGTAAATGGACCCGACCATCTTTTCTACGGCTGAACGAGCTGTGCTCGGCCGAACTTGGGTTCTCGTCTCAAGTCCGTCATCACGAACAAGCTTGAGGCCCTCGATGATGAATCACCACGAGGCATGATTGCACTTGCTTCTATCGGGCGGAGGCAATGCTAGGCTGCTGCATGCTGATGGACCTGGCGATGAAGGGATGCTCTGAGTAGACGAAGTCGCGTGCCCGTTCCATGTGCTGGTCCTCAATCTTGTGAGTGAGGCATACTCGGTATTTACATCACGTGAGCTTTGCTCTGCAGTGAACGACCAAGACTGGTTGTCAAATGCACAAACAAATCTTTCGCATGTCTGAATATCTAGACGACAGTGCGAGCCTGCGTCTTGATTCCGTATCCTTGCTTGAAACGGCATCTAAGCTGTCGCCATAAAGATCTTGGCGAACAGAGCAGTCGAGCAGGCTGGTCTTGAGGCTCGTTGGAGATTTGGGTTGGCTTCTGCATCCTGATGCCCATCAACCATTATCACCAAGGTTTGACCGTAATTGAAGGCTCCAGCATCGGCTGCACCGCATGCAATTCCCTTGCTATTAGACTCGGGCGTGGTGATATATTAGTTGGCGTGAAAAGTCCAATGGAGATGATCCGCTCGCGGAAAACGGGCCAACACGGTAAATGTCATGCCCAGCATGGCGGCGCAGGATGCAGTGAACTTCATCCTGCTAGGTCAGAGAGTCGAGGGTAAGCGAACGTCATGGCTCAGCCTATGGTATGCTGACACAAATCCAAATCAAAAATATCCTAGTGTCCCAGGGAGTCCAAGCATTTTGACAATGGCGGCGCGTTGTGCCCAAGTCAATGAAGTGCGCTCAAGAAGAGTCGACTCATAGCAAGTGCCTGGGCGCTTATGAAGAGATTTATGAATGCAGGGCAATCAAAAGGAATATGCGCAATCCGCGGCGCGCCTTGACGTGTCCACTGGCCGATATAGGCAGCCAGCCCCAGAGTTCCTCCAGTAGAGCTCGCCACGGGGTTTTCGCCGCCTCAACCGACTCGAGTTGTGCCTGCATCCTTTGCAAGTTGCTCTGCACTTTCGCCCTTGCCCCGTAGAGCTTCCTAGATGCGTCACCCTCACGTGATAGGTCGAGGTGGTCCTCAATACTGTTGTGGCTTTTGTAGGGCCTTGTCGCGAATCGTGGCGAGGTTGAACGCCTGACTCGTGGACAGTTGATTTCGATTTCTAGATCTACACATCAGCCGCTCGTATAGAAAGTCAAACTCGTATTCGCTTGATATGGTGCTTTCTTTTCTACTTTGGGCCAAGACAGAGATGGACCAAGTGAAAAGAAAAGGTGACAAAGAATTAACTTGGCTCAATTCATCATCGACCCATTATCAGCCCATCATCGATGACATTCGCCCGGCCGTAGTACATACGATGTTCGCTCCGCATTCCACGGTCGCTACCCTCATGCTTTTGACGCGAAGAGTTAAAGTCAGATCTGTACCAGGTTAGTCGTGGCAAGTTGACGAAGTGCTTGATGAGGGGGCTCACGCATCATGGGGTCGCCTGCTTCCCATTTGTCACGAATCTAATCAATCAGCAGTCACGACAGAAACCCGTCTCAAACTACGTATGATAGTGGATCATCACTTTTTACTTGCTGCCTGATTGATCAACACATCTGGAGCTCATCCACAGAATTCGCACGTCGTCTGTTCGTATGTGTACAAATTAGCACATAAATGCCCGTTTCAATTGTCTGTTGCCCCAATCGGAAGACAGCTTCATCTCCAAGCTTTCCATCCTGTCCTTGCCTTTGGTCACTCTCTGAGCCTCTTTCCACCCTTCAAACACATCATCCGCCCTGAGATCAGATTACCAAGTGTACGAGATGAAGTTCATCAGAATCTCCTGCGCTGCTATCTTAAGCTCGGCGGCTGCCGCATTGGCTCTTGCGCCACAGTCAGATGGTCTGTTCTCACTCAAGACCACCACCAAAGAGACGGTCTGCAAAGACGGGGACCTCCCGGCGGTGCTATGTCAAAGATTCTTGGATATCTGTCTTGAGGACATGTCCAAGAACTCAACGGAGACCTCAGCGGAGGAAGCAAAGATAACGCAGATCACGAAATGTCTGAGGGCTAAGGAAAAGGCCAGGTTCCCTAAGGTAACAGCAGAAAACAGATATGACCTCATGAAAGACGCTTCATAGGGCCATGTTCACTATCCTGTCCTCCCTTTGTTTAGGCAACTTAAAGCCCTCATTCAACGCGACTGAGTTCTTTCTCTGGCGAGAATGACTGGATTAGGCTAACCGTTGGTAGAAAGAAAAGCTCGCGCGACCAAGCGAGCAACCAAGCAAAGACGCGGACGTAGGCAAAATCGGTCAATACTTAATGGAACAAATTGGGATGGAGGAGGATCCGAGTGTCCAGCAGCGCCTCAGGGCCAGTCTTCTGAAATGCTCTATCCAGGCAACAAGCAAGGCAGAGTTCCCCTTTAAGATGCTCACGTGTCCGGAGGTTGATTCACAAAGTCAGGACTCAAGCGACGGCATCAACCCGGACGCAAAGAAAATCGGTCAATACTTGGTGGGTTTGATTAAGAAAGAGGAGGGTTCATATTTCCGGCAGCGTCTCAGGAACAGCCTTCTGAAATGCTCTATCAAGAAAGCGAGCGACGAAAAGACTTTCGTCAAAAAGCTCACATGTCCAGAGGTCAATTCGGAAGACGATCATGGGTTTTTACCATGGAGGCGTCTAGGAAGTGGTACAAGCAAAACAACGAGCGAACCAAGATAAGTCTCGTGACCCACAAGGTCAAACCGGGTTAGAGAGAAAATGTATCTGCTAATTCGCAGCAACGCTAGCATGATGGATTGATTGGGGAGCAAAATTGACGTGGTTTTATCGACTGGTGCCTTACAATCCGCCTAGATATTAGATAGAAAAATGAGGAAGGAAAAGAAAAACCCAACATTCTTGAACTGGCACGGCGGCCCGAAACAGACACCCGCACTCCCAAATGCCCGCGCCATCAGCACGGCTTCTCTGTCATTCCCGCCGCCCATGTCCCGATCATTAGTCATACCCTTTCGTACGCCGAGCACCGCGCCTTCCTTCCCTACGTCCATCATTGACTGTCACGTCGGACGTTGACCGAGCGGCGTCGCTTTCGCCAAGATTCCTTCATGCTTATTCTACTTTTTTCCCCCGCAGAGTATGACCGCAAGTAATACGGTGAGCGCGCTGGCCGAGGACACCGAAATGGTCAGGGCCGCTTTCTGGAAACACGGCACACGACCTTCAGCCACGCGCCAAGCCACGGCGGGATGCGAGCCGCACTGCCGAACGCCCTTTCTCCCCCTGAGCTGCCCAATTTCCTCGTGAGCCAGCAAAAGGGATTTCTGAATTCCCACCCTCCGAACCCACCCTCCGAACATGAAGCAAAAGGCGCACACTCGGGAAGGATCCGTTCATGACGCACGGGGTGGAGGCAAGTCGGAGTCGGAGTCGGAAGGGGGAGGGGGGAAGGGACGATGGAGGGGCTAGCAAAATGGATAAGTATGACATTGGTGAACGGCGTGTTTTGGGTTTCAAGTACCTAGGTTCCTGTTTGACACCTTTTTGTATTTGTTTCTTTTGAAAAAAAAACAACCTACCAGACTCGCCATTGGGAACTTTTCAGCACACCGTGATCTTCACATTTTGTGCTGCTTCCTTCTGGCTGGCTTCTTCCTCTCCTACCGTCCTTGGTCGAAAGCGTTCACGATGGACTCTATCAAGCTGTTTCACCAGGATTTGACTTCGCCATGGACGAAGGGTCCCGCGTGCCTACTCGAGCGTCTCGTCAGAGCAGCCACCGTCGAGCTGGCCAGCAGTAGCAGCAGCAGCAAAGCTTCATCACGGCAAGCCAAATACGTCGGTGACGCGACGCCATCAACCTCACATACAGCCTCACCATCGTCCAGCCGGCGGGAAAGCCAAGAGGGCCGTTCTCTATGCGACACGCTGGTAGTGTCTCCCGACGAACAACTCCTCGACGAATCCTACGACAAGTACAGCCGAACCTTCCACATGGTCCTTCTCGACGGCACGTACTCCGTCTTCGCCAGCCCCAAGGGCTACGGCACACTCATCTACACCATCGCCCAGCGCACCCTCGTCGTCATGGGTGACCCCCTCTGCAGCATTGCCGATATGAGCCTCTTCCTTGACGAATTGCGTCACTTTCGCCGCACGAGCAAACCCAAGCTGAAGCTCGCCTTCATGGGCGTGAGCGCCTCTTTCCTTCAGTACGCCAACCGCCAGAAGCGCTGGGCCGCCTTCCAATTCGGCCGCGAGCGTGTCCTCAACCCCCTCACCAACGACGTCCTCAACAGGAAAGCCGGAAAGCGCATCCTCAGCCAAAACCGACAGCTGCTGGACCCGAACAAGGGCAATCTCACCATGCGCCTCTACTCGCCCAGCACGACGGGCGTCATCGATGCCGAGCTGGAAGGCCGGCTCGAGCGCCTCTACGGCGACTGGTGCGCCGACAAACTCACACAGTCACAGCAGCAGGCCTTCATCACGGCCTACCATCTCTTCTCACATCGATCCAAAACGGCTATTCTGTATGCGGTCGACGGCCGGGGCGAATTGGTCGGCCTTGCCATGCTGAGACAGCTTGGCGCGAACGCCGGCTTCCACATCGATCCTTGCATCGCCGCGGCGGACAGCCCGCGCGGCACCACCGACCTCCTCATGGTTACGGCCATGAAGATCCTGCGAAGAGCCGACATCGCCTATCTCAGTCTCGGAGCGGAGCCGTACATGGCGCTGCAGGAACAGGGACCAGAGCAGGCGCAGAACTTCGGCCACCGCCTCGCCGGTCTGGCCTATCGCAAAGTCACGGATCAGAGATACCTGGCAGGGAAGAAGATGTACAATGACAAGTTTCACCCTGACCCGGAGCTCGAGTCGAGTTTGTACGTTGTCTTTCCGAAAGCGCTACTGCCGGTCCAGGAGGCCCTGGCAGTCATGAAAGTTGCGCATATTCGGCCGAGAGACATGTTCACGGGTTGATGCAGGATGGAACCTTCTTCGAATTGATTGCAGAGGTGGATATCTCCAGACCTCTTCATTCTGCGTTATCCATGTTTCAAGTCCTCCTAATGGCCGTCTTCTTTCTTGCTTCTTTTTCTCCTTCTTCCCCTTCTCCCCACTTGTACAAAAGACTTAGCGCTCAAATCGTTTCGTTTCACATCTTTTCTTAGCGCGTGGCGTTCATGCCTCGTGCTCATTTGTCAACGATGGTCCAACCCCGACCATTTACATGAGACGGTAGCAAGGGGGCCAAAATCTGATAGACCAGGCATTGTGTTTACACATTTGTGTTCTCCACCTGTGCGTCCGGAACGGAAGTTTTGCTGTACATGTAACTTGCGCTAGACTGTTGTTTCCGCCCCGAAGACCCTTCTGGACATGATGAACCGGCGTGGTCCGGCCGCTTCCGAATGAATCAAGGTGTGCAACGATCCGCACTCAACACGCCGTTTGTTCCAAGTGGACAGAGTGGCTTTGGCTTCTCGGCCGTAGGTATGCAAGCGAGGACTCGCTGCCATCGTGGAGTGACTGGCCGTGAAGTCATGAACGAACAAGAAGAATATGGAGGAAAGCACGTTCGACTACAGCAAATGACTGTATCAACTTAATGTTATTAATAAATCACTAGTCCCTGGTCAAACTCTCAGTGTCGGTTCAAAGAGTGTACAATGGTCATGGCGAATGCTGGTGTGCACTTGCTGCGACCACGCCCCTGCTCGTTATTGTATCGGAATGGCGAGAAAGCTTATTCACAGCGAGTGATGACGTGAGCTTGCGCTGTCAATCGACGGAGGTGCGAAAGGTAAATCGGCCACGGCAAGCGCAGCAAGTGAAACTGTGGAGTTCAAACTCCCTGTAAACTGCTAGTCTTTGTAGAACATCCGACATGATGAAGTACGTCAACTGGTGCAGACTTGCTGCTAGCCCATTTTGCGATTCGATCAAAAGAAGCACACCTCGACTACAGAGAGTGATAGCGTGGACTTGCGCCGCCATCGAACTACAGATCGCTTCACTATGGGCGTGGAAGTACAAAAAGCACGCCAGACGAGAGCAAATGACGGCGGGGCCTTCAGGCCTTAATCCGACCTCACGTCCTGCTCGAAATTGACGGAGAAGAAGCTTCAGTCACAGCATTTGTTAGCGTGAAATTGAAGCTGATGACGAAATTGCGCGCCCGACTTACGATTGAAGGAGAATAATCGAAGCAGGTTCACCCATGACACGTACATGATGTGGACTTCATGTTGTCATGGCAAGCCCTCTGCCTGCTTCGCGGATCAATGGTGCAGGGGGTCATAACAATTGCAGACGACTCCTCAGTGTCAGTTTCGAGCTGCGTACGGCTATCTTCTCGACTCGAACACCATCGTCTTGTGAAGTTGCACGAGCGCGGTCGTTCGTGATTCGTTTTGACTGCACAGCCGTCTTTTAGTGATAGTTGAACGGAGAATCTGTGCTTATCTCCTAGTCGATCGACCCTGAATCAGACTCCGGTTCAGGCTGATTTTCACGCCGTTCTGTGAACGGAGCCATGCCTTTGGGCGGCCATGGGGCATCGGCGTCGCGCAGAGGCGACTGATCGAGGATGAGCACTTCTTTCGTCGTCGGCTCATTTTGCCTGTCTGCGTGCCACATCACCAGCGCATCCCACGTCTTCATGTGTGACTTAGCATCGTCATGCATAACAGCAAGGCGTCCATCAACCCGTCACACCATGATGGCGTTGTTAATGGCCATTTCGACATTTGATCGACGGAACCCCGCCGACCTACCCAGACACATCGCGTGGGTAATCAGATCTGTCCATGGTCAGTCTAATCTCAGTAAAAGAAAATTCACACTTGGTATGCAGTTTCACGTACTAGTCGTCAGCTTGTTGGCATCCACCAGATTAAGAGGCGCCTTTTCCTTCAACGAGCTCGTCTCGTCTGCATCCGGAGTACACACCAAGCTGATCCGCCTTTCCATCAAAAAGCACTCCAAGTCTTGCATGTCGAACCAGTCACCCGTCAAATTCTTCTGAATGTCCTTGGAGAAGTGGGACAGCGGCACCGGGACGGAAGCCCATGTGCGCGACCTGCGCGTGTATGGTCCCAATTCCGGCGGCCAGGCGTAGTGAGTACCCGCCCCGCCTAGCTGAAAAAAGGGCAAGGATAAGGAGTGCTGGCTGATGTTATCGGTTTTGCTGAGCTTGGAGTGCAAGGCTGCGGCAAAGTAAGCGGCGATGCGATTGCGGTCTATGGCCGGGTAGAGGAAGCGAAATCTTTCGCGGAGGCCTTCTGGGGAGATCTCGGGGTTGGTCAGCATGTGATAACCCTTCTGGAGGACGGCGAGATGGAGCCGGTCCATGAAGGTGGCGTATTGGGTCGCTGTGTTGGGGTCGCAAGCCAACTTTGGGTGAAACTTGACTGCCTGGTACAGAAATGGCTGGATGCGCGGAGAAGGCAACTTTGTCAGCCCGGCACTGGCCGGACCATGCTTCGAGGTCTTGCTGCTGCTGGAGCCACTTGATTCGACTGCGTCGTCTTCATTGGCATTTGTTGTCTTGGCCAGCTCCAAGCACTTCTCGAGCGTGTCCCGCGCGCGATAGGTTAGGTGAGCGTGTGGTGCAAGAACTCCAGAGCGAAGAAGCGAGTCACTCAGCGTCACGACGCTGGTGCTCATGTCTTCGACCACCTGCTCAAGCTGAGCCACGCGCCGTGTGAGGTACGTGACTCGGGACTCTTTCCGGAGCCGATACGCCCTCTGCGCGTCCCTGATCTGTTTTTTCCTTCGCTGTATAAAGTCAGTCAATTGTTCATTCAGTATGGCGGATGTGTCGGCATGCACACTCACTTCATTGGGAACTTGTTCGTCACTGGCGCGCTTCCTGGACGAGCTGGGTGGGAGTGTGGCCAGAGCCTGCGATGGCGCTTCGGAGAGGCTCACGGACGAGGTCGGTCCCTGATTCTCGGTGGTAGCAGTGCCGTGAGATGCGCTCGAGTCATGCGTGTCGCTATGGGCATCAGTCACGGTGAAGCCGAACGACAATGATGGCAACGACTGCAACTCGGCAGCTGGGAGGTGATCATCAGTCAGGCCCGTGACGGGATAATCGCAGGCTGACAGGATGGACATCAGATCAGTGCTGTCGAGTCGAGTTGTCATGTCGGGAGCGAAGAGCGTGTCAAGACTGTCGGGTCCAGCAACATCTTGCTGTTGCCATCCTAAGGAAGCCATGACGATGTCTGGTCTCTCAGCAGAGCCCCAGGTGGTGCGGGTATGCTGCTCCTGAAGAACGGTGAGGATGGGAGTTTGAGGTAACTGTGATGACGCATCAGGCAAGTGCGCGTCTCAGGCAGAACATTGTCGCGTGCATTCGGTTTCGACGGGTTTGTCAGCGCCGGCGAGTCACACCCATATCCATAATGGTACCTTTGGGCAGAGTACTTGATGAATGGCCAGCCATCGAGGAGGCGCGGCGTCACGGGGCCGCATGTGACTGCTGATGGCGGCAAGAGTAGCTAGCACTCGCTCCCATCACATTTCTTGACGTGTTTCGCTGTGAATGGCTGGTCGCTAAGTTTCATCAGGGACACGGACGTTGGCAGTACGATAGGGCTGGCCGACTGTAAAGTTTTTCCTCCCCCCCCCCATCCCCTCTTTCCTCCCTACCGCCTCGAGGCCGGCATGAAAAAATGCGCCGTGGGACCGACGGCAGGACTTGCTTTTTGCTTTTCCTTCGCCTTGTCTGAGTCCCCTCTGCCGACGCTGATTCCACTACTCCGTACAAAACTCATCAGAGCAAGCATGTACACTCTAGCGCAATGTTTCGTGGCTCTGCGCTTACCAAACTCCTTGCTTGAAAATCTGAGCTGGCTGTGGCAAGGCCCCCCCCATGGCATTGTATTCGATGATGGGACCACGACCCTCCCTGGCGCGGCGCGACAGCAGGCACCAAGTGCTAATAAAGGTGTTGTTTGTCCAGTAAACCGCACTTCTTCATCAAGTGAGGACACAAATGCCGCTCGTCGTTCATTGACACATGCACACTGCCGATGCATTCCACCACCGTTCCTTCCCGTCCTTTCAACTGCTCGACACACAGCAAAGCTTAGCTTCCCGTCGCGCGAGTCGTTTCGCCGCCCCGAATCCATCGTGCACCCGAGATTCGACTATGAACAGAAATTTGCTGCCGTCGTAAGCTCCCGGGAAACTCGAGTCACGGTCTGCGCATAGTCCCCGGGAATAACCACGCGCAAAACTGCCAAACATGGGCCAACCATCCTTGTCTGCGGAGCACTTGTCCTCTGTGCACATGGTGATTGTCGCCCGATGGGAAATGACAAAACGCTCGTGCTTACAGATTCTGGCCTCACCAAGTGGAGGCATCGTTATGCTGTGGGGTAAGTTATACGGCCTGTGCTAAATTCAGGTACCGGCCACGTGATGAGGCCTTCCGGCTTATACATCGCGACCTTTTCTTTCCTTTATTTACTCTACGTTTGTGTCTGGCAAAGGCGCCTCGCCCAATCGCATCACGGCGCGCGCGCATGAAGTAAAGAAAAAAAAAAAAAAAAGAGGAGCGAACGACATCAACACACGCCCGAAGTGGTCTGGACAACTTCTTTTTCCATCAAGGCGCCCCCCCCCCCTCCTTTTCCACAACCCGCTGTCATGGGCTCAGCTCCGTGACCGTCGACTCTTTTCGCGAAATCACCACCACACTCGCTTATTCCCGGGCAACCGCCCCCTTCGATGCTCGTCCGGCAGCTCGCATGCACATCCCGTCGCTCGCGGCGGCCTCGCTGTCGCTGTCGCTGTCGCCGGAGCCCTCGCCCTTCCCTGACCAGAAACGAGACAGCCAAACCATCTGGGCGACACCACACGACACATACTCGTCCTCGATCGGCGTGCTCGGCTGCAAGATCAACACCAACCGCGTCGCCTATTTCCCGCAGACCGTCGACTCGACCAACATCTGCGTCTCCGTCAGCTATGGACAGCGCCAGCTGTACCTGCTGCGCGTGGACCAATCTGGCGGCGCCCACGACATGAGTTACGACGCCTGGAACTGGCTCTACACGGGCGAGAATGCGACCACGAGCCCGTCCGCAGGCGGCGCTATTCCAATGGAAGTTTCCAACGTAGCCGTCTCCCACTGCCGGTCGCTGATTCACACGGACGGCAACAAGCTCCCCCTCAGCGCCGCCAACAGCATCAACTTCCTCTCCAGCTGCTTGCAGAACGACCCGGCCGGCTGGGTCGCCAACAACTACGTCGCGCTCAATATTGCCGACCCCATATGTACACTCGGCGTGGACGAGGCGTGCGAGCTTGACTGGCCGGCTGCGAATCAGCCCACCTGTCCACACATGTTGGGCAACATGACCATACTAAAGGACAAGCCCGTCTACAACATCCTGTATCCGAGTGGGAAGAAGGTCTTGGCCTCGTCCGGTGCTTCCGGTGCACCGGTACCAGGCGCAGGCGCGGGCAGTCCTGAAGAAGCCGCAAATGGATCCCGCGCACGACCTGTTGTAATCTTGCACGTGGGCTTCGCCCTCGCCGTATATACCTTTGCGTACCTATAGTAATGATGAACGAATAATGATATAAAACTTTTCCACCATCTTCTCCTCCTTCTCCCCACCGCCCCTCCACCATGTCTGACTCGACATCGCCGCCCCCAAACCGACATCTTGGCGCTGTACCTCATCAACCAAGCAAACGAGTCCCTTCATGCCCCCATCACGACCCTTGTCGCTGGGAAGCTCCCAATGGGGCAGCGGGGCCCGAATGGCTCACCGTCGGCGCCATCATGCGAGAAAAACCCAGACACTCGTGCCCAGCAGTCTAAGTCGCTGAGATTGGAAATGGCTAGATTGATGAGTTGAAGCGAAATTGAAGACGAGAAATCACAAAATTGGGCTTCGCTCGGGATGGTTTCTGGCCATTCCGAGCACGACGAAAATATATGTAGCTTCCTTGGCCCGTGTTGGCTGGGCAGTGTGACTTTGTCTTGACTATGCACCGACATTACTTTCTTTCATCTTCTGTCCGGATGTGGCCGTCATGCGTCCGGCCAAGGTTGCGATGGCGTCCTTGTGCGCCATCGTAGCGGTCACCACGCCCATCTACCAGTCAATTGCACCAAGGTTCATCAACGGCGTCGGCTCGACCTCAAAAGTCGGCTACGGATCAAAGTTGGGCTCTGGCAACCATAAAAACAAATTGACCAGTTCATCAGGTTCCTTCAATGATATTGAACCGGCCTCGAAATCAGCTTGCGAAGCCAACAACATCAAAAACATCACCAACCATCTCCAATTCACAGAAACGTTGCGTGAGTTCAAGGAGCATCAAAAGAAGAAGGACCTTAAGTGCCTTGACTTTGACTGGGAAAGCGACAACTGTACCCTCGCCCCGGATACACCATTTCGCATCAACTTTACAGCGGCCTGCAACCGACACGACTTTGGATACCAGAACTTCCGGAAGCAGCATCGGTTCTGGTCAATTGCCAAGGAGCGCATCGATAACCGTTTTTACCAAGAGTAGGTCTTGACTTGTTCAGCGACAAGATTTTTTCCCCCGTTTGATGTTCTGTCCCCATATACCGTTATAGCATTGCAAAGAGGGGGTCACTGATACCGTGTGCAGCCTCTGGGACATATGCGCCGAGGAGTCTTTAATAAGGATTCCGTGCTGGGGTATGGCCATGATATACTATAAGGGTGTACTTCATTGGGGCGGATGGGATGCAGGACAAAATTTGACTGAGCGTTGGTTGCTCTCGCAGCAAATGCAGCAACGACCGTTCGAGGAGATGGACCAGCAAGTCTCGGAACACGACGAGTCTGCGAGACAGACGGGCTTCTTTTCTCGGGTTGGACGTTGGCTATCTGCGGCTAAGGATTGGATATCTGGGGTTGGACATCGGATATCTGGGAAGATCAAAGAGTACTTTTCTCCGCAAAAGTCCGCAGGGGAAGGTCGGCAAGGGCCGGAAGGTGATGAGTCCGCGAGCAAGACAACCCCCCCGAAAAAGCAAGGCTCTGCCAAAGAGACATCCCCGGCGAAGAAGACAGGCCCCCCCACAGAGACGGCAGCCCCCCCGGCAAAGGGAGGAGGCTTTTTCTCTAGGCTTCCAGGAGTTTCTTGGCTGAAGAAAAAACTTTGGAAAGCCCGATAGCACAAAGCTTCGATGAAGCAAACAAGAAAATGTCTGCAAGCTCCGAAACAAAGATGAAAGATCCGTCCCCACGTATGCACGATGATTGCCTGTCTTCAAGGCACTCAAGATGATTCTCCCAGCTATTCATCACAGGTAGCCTGTCGTGGTATGTCCGCCCTCATACGTGGCATGACGCCAACGTCTAAAACGATTCCCACATCTGTTGCCCGCCTGCTATGAGCCGATTGAAGAGTTCGTCTCGCGCCGTCATCGCTGTGAGATGGTGCGCCTTTCCGCCTGTTGTATGCACCACGAGGCCGTCTGCAATCTTCTTATCCATAGCCCAATTAACCACGATCTTGCTTTTCCAGCCTAGACCGCCGACTTTGCGTAGCTCGGTGATGTCGGAAATCGCGATGGACCAAGCGTGACTGGAGCCACCTACACTTGGGGTCCAGCTCAGGGCGGGCGAGGTTGCCGTTGTTGTGATAAATGCGTGCCCCTTATGTCCTTTGTACCTCGCAGGGAAGCGCACTGGCCCGGGAACGGGATCGACAGTGGGTTGTTTGACAACGCCAAGGCGGTTTTGAGCATGTTTAAGCCCTGCAGCGGCTTTCACTTTGTCTGTCGCGAGCAGAGTGCTGATGGCTCCACCCGTCGTGCCCTTCAAGGCCCTGACGATGCGACTGGATTTCTTGGTAGTCTTGTTACTCGTCTCGTCTTCATCCTCTTCCGTGGCAGTGGCATCGGCTTCTGGCGCAACGGCATTGCGGATTTCGTCGTCGGAAGCTTCTGTCGACTCGTGTCAGTCTGTTCGCGTCGTGATTTTGGGCGGAAAAGTCTTACCTAGGTGTCCAAAGTTCTGCTCATGGATCGCCTGCTTCTCTTTTGCGGAGTCTGGATCAGCCGGCCGCGGGGGCGGTAGCGGTGCTCTTCCATGCTCCCCAATCCTGAGGAGAGTGATAGTAAGTTGCGCGTTGGTCGGAACACCGCGTAAAAGGGAATTTTCCAGTGCAATGTACTTTTGCCAATGTGGATAGGTGCGGCTGATGATGCGCTCTAGCCGTGACAGTACCGGCTCACCAAAGAAGAGCAAGCCAGAGAGCAAGCCGACAGACTTGACGAGTACGTAGGGCCTTGTGAAGTAGCTCGCAAGCAATACAGGAACCAGACATGCCGCCAATCTGAACCTCGGCCCATCTTTTGGGAATGGAGGCGTCGGGCTAAGTGCATTGCCGAAACGCTCCCAGGTGTCAACGACGGCCGAAATGCCATGCATCGCTGCCTCGGCCTGTTTCCAGACAATCTTCGAAACAGGCTGCTTTGTCTTGTCTTGGGGTGTATCGTCGTCTGCAGCAGAGATGCCGGGGATACCCTGCTGAGCTTGTGACGGATCGGGCAGGGAGATGTCGGGTGTCGGGCCTTCTGACGTGTCTTGTGGGTGTTTGCCCATACTCGTGCTCACCAGCAACTGCGAGGCAACAGATGATCAGTTCTCCCTTCGGTATCGGTAACAGCTCTGCTGACGGAGTGCTTACTGTGGCAACGTTTGTGACGAAGCTGTGCGCCTCTTGCTCCGCGCCTTCACCATCGTGGCTCTCTGGCGCGCCAGTGATGGTGTCATCCGAGCCCAAGACGCCAGCCGGAGGTTTCTGAACACGGCCCGTCTCCGAACTGATCAGAGCCGGCGGAGCAAACGGGAAGCACAGGTTTCGCGATTTGGGGACCAGGATCAAAACCATCAGAAAAGCCACCAGGGTAGGAAGAAGAATGTCCAAAAGCCAGGCCACAAAGTACGCCCCAAGGAAGGCAGTCGTGCGGCGGCGCTCGTTCCACGATCTCAGTCGCACAATGTGCTGCCAGAACGACACGAGCTGCACCACGACCGACGTGTACAATCTCTCCAGATGGGCCCGGAGCTTCTCTGGGGAGAATTCCTCGTCTTCGGCAATATTCATATCCAGATTCGCCAATGGCGGATGTTGAATTTTTTTGACATGAAAAGTCTGGTTGTCGAAGCGCCGGATCAGTTTCCATAGCTGTTCGTTGGTTATACCATTGATTACGGGCTTCGCAACCTGGTGATCTTCGTTGCTCCAGCCCAAGTCTTGTACTTCAACCAGATCATCATCCGGTGACTTGACCAAGGCACCATCTTGGTCCGCACCTGCACTGGCACTATCGTGTGCCAGGGCATGGCTTTCCGTCGGCTTCTGGTTCTCAGGCAGCCCCGTGTCATTCGGTGCTGGCTCGTTGGTGTGCCCCTCGGTGTCAATGCCATGCTGGGGTGCGGGCGAGATGTGCTCAGCTTGAGGTCTATTTGTCGTTGCCATACTTGTCACTGGTGAACATGGAACGCACTCAAGAGAGAGTAAATGACTGTTTGGAGAAGCTGACTGACAAGCAGTGGCGAGATTCTGCTACTGTCAAGCGTGGATGAAAGCCGTCAATGCCTTAAATGACTGTTTGGACAAGCTGACTGACAAGCAGTGCCGAGATTCTGCTGCTGTCAAGCGTGGATGAAAGCCGTCAATGCCTTCGCGCGCTATGCGCGCGCGTCCGTCGGTTCGGTGACGTCAGGACTTTCCCTGCATTCTACTTACCCAATTGGCAGCGATCTAATTAGGGAAAAAGACCAGCTTTGAGACCTGATCCGCACACAGAAAAACCGAAAGGGACGATCCATCCTCGTCTCGAATCCGCTGCCAACTACGACTTTGATTATTGATGACTACCGACGGGATGTTACGCGCGTGATGACATCGTTTCCGCACGGGAAGCATGACGCCATGATTTGGGGCGCCGAGTGCAACCCTCCGTTGGCCCATTGCTCCGTCCCTGCTGGCGGCCCATCAGCCCCTCGTGCACCCCACTGTAGCGACTGCAGCCACTGTAGCATGCATCGACTTGATGCGCTCGACCGGCAAAAAAATCCTTTTATATTATTGCTCAAATCAGAGACTCATGTCGATCAGGGCACACAGACCGATTAATAGGCATGGTTGAAGTGAATGTCAAGACTCTTAGTCCCCGAAATTCTCTCAAGGATCTTAATGCGTTGGATACGTCTTGCTCCGTCCCGTTGCAGAGCGCCTCGCTGGCTTGCCTGAGACCTCTATGCGATGCTTTCCCTCATAGAATTGCTGCAACAAGGCATTTTTGGACATATAGGAGCAGGGAAGCGAAGCTGCACCTCACCGTCCACAGATGGGCTGCTGACCATCGCACTGCAGGACTCATCAGAGCTGTTGTCCGTACAAGAGGCAATAAGAACTAAGAATTGGAACTCAGCGCACTCTCGTCTTCCGCAGTCTGCACCCAAACAAGTTCACACCCACGAAGAAGCGGGCCGATCTCGACGGTGCCACGAACTGTCGCGGGCGCGTGTGGTGCGTTATCGCCTCTCTGCTCTGGCTGGAGGCCGCTGATCTTCAGGGCTTGGACTGGGAGGTGGACGACTCGTTCTTGGAAGGAGTCGTCTTTAGATTTGCCTTCGCGCGTTATCAAGCAGTGCGAGCGGGCTGCGCCTTGTTGTGAGATGTGAACGTTTTCGAGAAGCGTTACGCCCAGCGCGGCGCCGGCTACAATGCCCCAGCGCCATGTAGAGGTTGCAGCCTCGTCGATTGGCTCAGCCAGACTTACGAGCGGTGAGGCCTTTGGTGAAGGCGTGACGCGATCAAGCGAGGGCAGGGCTGTCCTGCGTCGGCTGAACAACGCTGGACCGCGAATAGGAGCCTCAAATTTGCGAGAAATCTACGGTCCCATGACGTATATAACTGACATACTTCGTGCGTAAGTGTATATTGCACAAATCCCACTTGTCAGTAGCCACGGCTTGTCGGCATGGTAATTATGCTAGCTACCATTCAGCTAAAATCCGGCAAGCGTAACAACTTCGCAACACCCGAGACCAAATGAAGTGGCGGCTCAAGGATCGAATAGCAAACAAAAGATACTGGATACCTGGCCCTCAATCTGCGTCTGTCCAATTTGGCGACTCGACCGGCTCGACCGGCTCGGCCTGCCTGACCCTTACACCGTGGATCCATACCGATCGTACGTTATAGAGTGCCGCGAGATCTTGTGAAGGATTTCCCTCCACTATGACTATATCTGCCCGTTTATTCCATTGAAGAATCCCCCTGTCAGTCAAGCCAAAGACGCTCGCAGGATTTGCAGTCGCAGCCCTGAGGACGGCTTCATTGGACATGCCTGCTTCGGCCAGCGCCAACATTTCATCGAGGAGACCCTGCCCAAATTCCACGCCGACAGAGCCTGCACGGTCTGTTGATGAACCAGCACATGAACCAGCACATATGCATGCCCCCGCTCCATACAGCCTCTGAACGGCTTCGAGGCCACAAGAAAAACGACAAGGATAGTCCACCCTCCCCAGCGATGCCCAAGAAGGTATCCCCACGCCTTGTAACCAGCGCAAAGTAGGGATGATCGCAATGTTTCGAGCCACGATCGACCGCACCAGAGAATCATCCAGGCTCCCGTCGACAGGAACAGGCGTCAGAACGTCAATTCCGGCCTCGATGCCCATTCGGTACGCCTCGACTTGTGACGCAAATCCGATGGCAAGCTTATTATGATTGTGTGCCTCGGCTACTACCGCGGATAGCACGTCGATACTCAGGCCCGGTTGGTCGAGGATGACTTTGATGAATTTACTTTTCGTTGACTTCACTTTGGCGTTGACGACCCTTACTGCTTCCGCAGGAGTTGACAATTTGTCCAACACGTAACGTTCGTGAATTCTGGTGTAGGGTCGGACGTTACCAGGACCGATGGCCGTACCGGTGCCAAAATACGACGTCATGCCCGAAAAGTTCTGTATATTCACCGTTATGGAATCATTTTCTTCCGTGCTGGTGTTTAAGTCTATGTTCGTTGTGATCCCGTAGGCGGTGGAATCACGGAGCGCCCAGAGTCTAATGCCTGTATGAACGCTCGAGTCAATGAGCCCCGGCAGGACTGTGCATCCAGTGCTGTCCACCAAGATGTCTGGAGTGAGAAGGGGAGAACTAATCATATTCTCAGTACCGCCAAAGGTGACAGAAAGCCCTTCAGGATCCTCGGTTTCTCCGTTGAAGATCATGGCGTTTTGTATCTGCGTGACACTCATGGTCGAAGTGAACGACTGTGTCGCTGTCTTTCTATTTTTGCTTAGCAGTTCAACGCCAATGCTCCTCAGATTTGCCGTAGAAATGTTTGATGAGGCACGAGTTCAAGCATCGAACCAATCCCAGTCGCTAAGCGCTGCTTTAAATACTGCTACTCTCGGAACTCTAATCCTTTTGCTCTTTCCTCATTCACTGACCTGATGTCCAGCGATGTTAAAGCTGCTGGCACCCTGCACTTGCCATCAGAGCAACACGTCGAGTACATCACCCAATTGCTACTCCTTCCTGATACGGAGTTTTCATCGTTTTCAATAGTGTCTCGTACTGTCCGCGTTTTGATGGAGGGGCGACGGAGGAGGCGTTTGTTCTTGCATGTGGCATGACATCACAATGACAAGGTGGCCAAAGAAGAGTAACCCCTGAGGGGCCAGACCGAACGCCGGCTCCTGCTCACCCGGTAAAACACGACGGTCATCAGGTCTCACCGCAAATTTTCCGAACCCTTGACGACGACACTGACATCTGATGGGATTATGCTGCATTGTGGTTTGTAATATGCGCTCGATGAAGCGCCCGATTTTCGAAATCGAGCGATTGCAACAGCCGAGGAAATAGGGATTGTGGAGGAACGCTCCTGCCTTAAGTAGAGTGTTTAACAGAGAGATCGCCAACATTTGGAAGCAGGTCCTTCCGAAAATGGCTTCCCCCATCTGGTCGAGTATTGCATCAGAGCACAACTTCTCCAACCTGAGCACCTTATTGTCGCTTGGTCGCGCTGGGTTAATGAATCAAAAAAGGGCCTGTCCATCTTCTATCACTCAATATGAGTGAGGTAAATGTCTTCTTCCCACCTCATCCAGAAACCTTTACCTCTGGCTAACCGAGTCATTTGCTTTTAAAGGTGGCTCGTTCATGACCTGCGGATGTGAAGAGACTCTAGTGAAGTACTACTGAGGAGGAGAGACTTCGATGAGGACTAAGAAAAAGTCCAATGTAGCTGGCCGTATTGCCTTTTGTCGACAGTAGAATCTCACATTTCCGATCGAGAGCATCGTGACACCATGTTACCATCAGCAACGCCATGGTGTGCTGTCAAAGGACGCTTCTTGGTTGGACAGTGCAAATCACCGTAGGCTATTGAAGAAGCAAAGATTGCGGAGCCTCTTGAGCGTAAGAGGACTCATCTGATGGCAGATGAGCCTGCGGTCTATCCGTTTTTCATGACGTCTCCGTGATGAGCCCAATTGGGCCAGGCCCCTGGGAATTCGTACCTCGCAACGCCGCGATTGCTCAGTTACCTGATAAACAGTTTTCGCAACGAGTGCGAGAAAAAACCCGAGTCGGAGAATGATTCCTCATCTTATGTATGAGGGGAATCCTTCCGAGTCGCGATGGAGACGTCGAGGCAGCCTGTAAGGGTTTGACATCCGAGATTCGTAATCTCTTTCTGATGCAGGATTGGTATTTCACGTCGCATGTCAAGGGACTTTGGGGGCCAGGCGATGAACTGGGTGATGGCCTAATGGACCATGATGACAAGGTACTTGCTTTAGGTTCGTGCCGTCTAATGGCTTGAAGTATCGTACATCATGAGCCCACAGCGAGGACGAGAGGAGCAAATCGTCGACGCGAGAATGCATCGTAACCTTCTGGGCACTAACGCAGTGACGATCTTGTGGGGGTCATGACGGCTTCCTTGCGCGGATGTGGAGCTCTGTCTTCATTCGTGACGAGATCCATTTTGTAGTTGTATATGCGAACGGTCTCGACAATCATCTGCAATGAGACAACCACTTTCGATAACTGAAGCGTACTGCGTACACTGCAACGGAACAGATTCGAAAGCGAACATGATCCTCACCAGAAGCATTGTGCTGCGCCGTTCCGCCCCTTCACCGCTGCGATTTGACCTAGCAGCACACTCTTAATACTCGAATTTCTGGCCGACTAACTCCTCACTCAGCTTCCAAAGTCTCTCGGCCTCGATAGGGCTGGTTCCCCATGGCTTCACGGTGTCCTCCCACGGGTCAGCAACATGACAGTCCTGCAGGTATGCGCCATTGTGGGCTACGAGGCCGTCAGCGTCCACAGTATCAATAGAGGGAGACAGCGAGAAGTACCTGGTATATCTGGGTGGAAAGCGGCGTACACGTGTGTTGCGGCGCCTTGTTCGAGGGATTTCCACGTTAGGCCTGCCCATGCCTCGCGGTTTCCCAGCTGCTTGTCGAGCGCGACTTGTGCGGCGATTAGGTGAGATGGGGAAACGATGTACATACTGGGTAAGTGCGCTTACCGAGACCTCCAAAGTCCTCATCCATATGGTTGGCGAGGTTGGTGCTGATGGTGCCGGGGTGAAGGCTTGATGCGACCAGACCGCGCGGTCCTAGCTTCGAAGCCAAAGATAGGGCCATGAGCATCGATGCGGTTTTGCTTTGGCCGTACGCGTACCACATGTTGTAGACGTCGCCGTCCTGAACACCCAGTATTGGTTAGCGAAGTGCGAGCGCTGACGCTGTTTTTGGTCTGGGACATGTGGTGGCTCACCCCGAAATTGTAGTCGTGGAACCGAAATGGGTGTAAGCGGTGGCCGTCACTACTGACGTTGACGACGCGGGGATTCTGGGCCGCCAGCATCTTTTCCATGATCAGGTTCGTGAACAGGAAGGGCCCCAGGTGATTCGTGGCCAATTGGCCTTCGAAACCTTCCGGGGAACGCACAAAAGAAGTCGAGGCCATGATACCGGCGTTGTTGACCAGTACGTCAATGTGGTCGATGTCCCACGAGGCAAGTTGAGCCGCTGCATCACGGACTTTGGCGAGGGACCCCAGATCGAGCGGAAGGACACGTATGTTGACATCGGGGTATGTCGTCTTGATGAGATGCGACGTTTCTTCTAAACGGGTGACATTGCGACCTGCCAGGATGAAGAGGGCTGGCTGGGCTTTGGCGACGGCTTCGACGAAGTGCGCTCCAAGGCCGCCAGGAGAAACACCCGTGACGAGCACAGTCTTGGCTTTGATGTGCGGTGCGAGGTCGCTGACCAGTTCTGCGGCCGTGGTGGACGCGTTATATTGGGGAGCCATGGGAGTTATTGCGGATACGGGTGACTTGTCGTTGCTGGGTATATTCTGCAGGGAGAATTGAGCAACGTCACGAGAGGGTGCGGTTTGCCCCTTATGTACTGGAGTGACCAGGTCCTAAGACAATGAAGTGGCAACTATCTGGATGTGTCATGGCGATACCAAGAATGGCGCAGCTGGACCGGTCGCTGGTGACTGGCGATGGTCATTGGTGGTCTCTATGGCCTGTCTGGTTACTAATGCAACATGCCACCATCCGGACTTGACGGAGTTAGCGGGGGAAGCCATTGGTCTGTTGGCTAAAGTCTGCGTGCACTTGAAGACCGTGACACTGGCGGTTTCTGCGGTCGAGACGGGACATGATAGAATTTCTGGCGGTCGGTATCGGCGTTGCAGACTCGAGACGTTGCACGACAAAGGCGTTTGGCGTCGAACAGCCGATGGATGAGGGAGGGTGTTGAAGATGCTCCCAAATCTTTCGATGAGGAGACAATTGCAACGAATGCAGCGCGTCTGGACAACTTGCACAAAATGTCATCAACGCAGAAGCCTATGTCTTCCAGAAAGGATCTATATCTAGAAAATGGAGAGCATTGTCTCAAGTCCATACTTATTTCTATGCTGAAGAGTTCAAGTCGTTGCATCATCTTGACGCGAGTCCCTAGAATATGCGGTGCATCACGTGGCTTGGCCCGTGCCAGAAGCCAGGCAAATTCTCGCGAACACCGCTACAGACCAGCGACGAAGACAGCCTTTTTTCCTCCCCGCAGATGAGATGGCTCAGACCTTGGGTTTACCACCGTCGGTTATGCCCGATGGGCGGTGACACATCTGACCCCTGCGAGCGAGTCGCCCGTCCCAGATGGATGATCGCAAGTGGACGTGGTGCATTCCCACGCATTTGCCATAGATTGGCTGTCTTGGCGGTACCTTGATCGACGCGCACTCGAAAAAAAGGGACGCATTGCGTGCCAAGACGCCTGGTAGCCGTTACTCGCTGCGCTGCACGTGGTTGCTTGTTATAAGCAAGGATCAGGTGTCGAGTCGAGGCTTTTGTCGTGGCGTGGCTGGAGGAAGGCTCACGATGATGCGATACCGATATGTTTGGTGTTCTGGACCGAAAGAATAGCTCGCGCCTGCGTTGACGCCATCATCCTCTAGAACAGCCGCAGAACCTTTCGGACAGGTATTTGTCTCCTTCTCGAGTAACAGACACTGGGCACCAGGCAGTGGCAGCTATCGTGGCCGATGACCAGGATGCTGACTCTGTCGGAGCCGAACCTTCGACGCTTTAAATTCGCGCCCCTCCACGGTAATATCCCTCCTCATGGCCGTGGACGAGTCGCCTCCAGCTTGAAAACATTTATTTCGTCCGTGCAACGTTGGAACAAATGGGGGGTTCCACATGGAGAAATGACCGACGAGATGAGGGCATCGAGATGATTGCCCATGTAAATAAAGCGGCCTCTCTCTCGGCGGGTCGTTTCCGAGCGGCACGCGTCCCTCGACGATAGACGCGGATCCCTCCACATCTTGTCGAGGGCTCTATTATATACACTAGTACTTATGCCCTTGACTCTCTCCTCGCTCTTCTTGAATATTGACTTGTCCTCTTTTTCGCCCTTGACGTACACCATCGCCCACACATCGTCAAAAGCCTCATCGCCATGGTTTCTAAAAGCGCCTCTCCGGAGCCCGTCTCGCCGGCATCACCGCCCGCAGAGGCTCCGACTGCAGAAGCCCAGGCCTCTCCCACCGCTCAACGAGACCGATCTGCCTCCAATGGCCAGTACAACCTGTACCCTCCGCAAGCGTCTGGCGCAAACATGCCGTCCCAGCAAGTCGCTTACATTGCCGTCGCTCAACCCGTCCAGCCCGTGGCCGAAACGACCGCGCACAGGATATCACGCGTTGTCCCTCATATTCTCCTCCTTCTCGTCTGCATTGCCGGCCTCGGTCTCTGCATCGCCCTCTACACACAGGCCATTCCTACCGGACGAAGCCTTGCCTCGCCCATCCTCATGATCTGCACGATTGTCGCTGTGAGTGCTCCTCCCCTTCCACACACGCTGGACCCCCTTAAGATCCCAGACCAAAAAAACATTGACATCTTGTCAGTTCGCCGTTACCTTCACGTGGAGCTTCACGGAGCTGATCATGCGCTGCGTCCGCACCCTCACATCCGGCATCTCTCCCGTCGGCCACGTCCTCGCGAGTGTGTGCGTCTTCTCGCCTGTCGTCTTCCTCGACGTCGTCTTCATCCTGCGCGTGTACTTTGGCAGATGCGACGATGAGGACGAGGACGAAGGATTTTCCGGCAGGACATTCCGCAACAGCGGCAACTTGCGCTGCTCAAGGAATCAATGGTCCCTGTTCATCGCTACGGCCGTGCTTCTCGGTCTAGTGGCCATCATCGCCGCCGTCGTCTTCTTCATGGCCTACGTCGACGTTCGTCGCCGTCGAGTCTCTCCCGGCACGTATACGGCTACGTTTCCACGCTTCTGGCGACGCAACCGCCAGGTGTACTGCGTGCCGCCCGCCACGGCCCAGGTCGCTGTGCCGCGGGACCTCGCTGCTGTGTCTGCTGTGTCTGCGCCTACGCCTGCGCCTGCGCCTCAGGCAGATGCGTCAACCGGCAAAGGCGAAGAGTCCGCCACCAAGGAATTTTATACGCCGCGGAATCGTGCGGGCAGTGGAAGTGGAGAGCAGGAAAAGGCATGAGCGGCCAGCTTGTCTTGGTTGTATGACTGGCAGTGTGTATGGCGAGGCATCTCGCCAGACTAATGACTTGGGGTGTCGAGTCTTCACGTAATGGTTTGAAATGCACAATAGTAATGAAATGGTATATATATCATGAATGCCTATATCGCGCCGCCGGCTGCAGTTGACATTATCTGCCCCTTGTAATGCTCTGCACATGATTGCATGCTTCCACCGCCAACTCTTACGAACCGGTTCAATCTTCAATAGTAACGGAATCGTATCTAATGCCACGGGCGCTTACAGCGCTGAAGGCTGCGAACACTTGCAGGAGCACAGTGAAATTCGCCCTGCCGTCATGTGCATATGATCATCTCAGCCTGGCCTAGACCAAACGGTCTCAAGGCACAAGCGTGTATCAATGGGCTCACAGCGCATTTGCACCATGACTGCCCGCGTGCTCTATCCCCGGCTTTCTGTATAGAGTGCAATGGTTGCAAAGGCACACTCAAAGCAAGCGAACCAGCGTGTCGGTGTGCATTGCTGATCCTGCGGTGTAACGTCCACGGATGGCTGCTCCCGTGGCCGTTGCAGTCGATGCAACGCCATAGAGGCTTGATGTACTTGACATCCGTACAGGTTGCAGTCGACATCCGATGCAGCGCCCATCTGTCGAGAACGGCAATGCTTCGTTCCCTATATGGTTTATCAACGTCGATGCAGACGCTGCCTGTTGGAACAGGTATGCTTGTGACCCCTGTACGGTTCGGTCGGCATTTGACACAGTCGTGTTTGTTGGATGGACAGCCAGACTCTGTTCCCCGTCGAAGTTCTGCTGATATTTGATGTACAGACCTTGCCCATTGCCAGGATAGCGATTCAGTCACCGTTTAGATCGATGCAGTGTCATCCTTCAGGAAAGCAAATGGTGACATTTTGACGTCTTCTACCCGAAATCCTAGGACATGAGAGGCTCCATAACACCGCCGTATACATTGTACACATACCCACATACATGAATTGCCATCGCACAGAACCTCAAAGTGCGTGCGACCCGTTCCTCGCTTCCCATCAGTGTCAATCGCCCTTGGCCTCCTCCCAACGTTTGGTCCCGACCAGTCTACGCACTTTCTTTGGACTGCCGGTGCTGGCGCCGCTGACGGTCCTGACATCATTGGTCACCTGCATCATCTCCATTTTGCGCCCGAGGCTGGCCACTGCGTCCGTCTGCGGTGATGACGCCGGGCCGCTGTCCCTCGACGATAGATCTGGGAGCTCCTCCAACGGCTTGCGTCGGGTAGGGCTCTTATTGCCCAACTCGCGTTTGAGAATCGCGTTTTCTCGCCGGAGCCGCTCTACCTCTTGGTGTAGGTTCTCCACGAGTATGTTCTCCTTGTTTTCGGACTCGTCGTCTGCGGTGGGGTCTAGGCCGCGCTCGAGGATATCAACTTTGCGGTCCCAGTGTTCCTCGCTCCGCTCTTGTTGGAGGGCCAGCGACACTTTAAAGCGCGCGATCTCCAACATGAGGCGCTGTTCGAATTCCATGGCACACGCCTCTCGAATCATGGCTTCTTGGTCCAGCATGCGGTCTTCCATACTCAGCAAGTGTGCCTCGGCTGTCGTGCGCGCCTCGATTTGTTCATCCATCTCCATGCGCAGTTGTTCGATTTCGTCGCTCATCCTTGCGATTTCCAAGGCGGCAATCTCCATGGTGGTTCGTTCACCAGCATTCGCCGGCGGCGTGTAATTACGGTGCGACGATGGAGCTCCGGGAGGCATGAATGGTCGAGGGTGCTGCTGCACAGGAGTGATTGATCGCGAATTGCCAATCAGGGGCACCTGCGCGAGAATGGTAGCAGTTATGGAGGGTATGCGAGGGACCGTGACCTCGCGGGCGAGAGCGCTGTAGCGCAAGATCTGGGATGTCGCGTTGAAGTCCCCGCGAGGATCCGCCGTCACGATCATGACGCCTCTCTGGGCATTTCTTCGAGGTCCATGAGATTGAGACGAGGACGAGGATGACGGAAATGAGTTTGAAAACAATAACTCCGTCAGCTTGCATTGCCGGAAAGGCACCACGTTCGACTATTTCAAATAGTCAGTCTGCGAGTCGTGTATGACGTGGATCAGAACACACCTTGCTCGAGGTCGATGCGTCACTTTGGGTCTGCAAGCATTGCCCCAGGTACATCAAGCTTTCATTGATCTTGCCAGCTTCTACTAAGGTTGCGCCGTGCGTCTTGGCCTCTCTGGCCCGCTCGCTTCCGGCTAGATCAACAATCGTCAGTCTGCTACCACCCCAAGGCCCAGGTCTGCGATTACGAGCCCGTTTTTTGACCTCGAAACAGAAGAAGCCGTGGCTTCTGCTGGATACGCTGTTGCTGCCGGTGCCGGCAATCCGGCGCTCGAGAAGTCCCGCTTCGAGAACCATGATTGCCTCGTTCAGCGTCGTGCAGACCACCTTGCGCAGACCAGCCACCACTTTTCGGTCAGGAGATTTCTCGGTCGACTTGAAAAGCAGAGCCCGGCGGCGGAACTCTTTCGTGGTGGCTGATCTCACCGCGGGGGTAAGCAAGTCGTAGATGCGATCGTTGTAAACCTCGTACATGGAGACCACGACGGCGTATTCGGCCGTGGGATCACAGGAGATGTTGACAGCGCTGATATCGGGAAGCCGAGGAAGAGCCGAAGGTTGAGCCAGGTTTCGCCTGGGTGTGCCGGGGATGGCATTGTGATCGCCCTTGAATCCTCGTTCAGTAACATGCTTTACGCGACTTGCTGCAGTCAATGACATGAAGTGTTTCTGTACAGCCCGCTTGGGCGCCAATACTGAAGCGACAGGGGCTTCGTCCTTGTATTGCAACAATAATGAGCAGTTCGACCGCTGGGAACTTTCCTACAGCTCCCTCGACTCGCGATTGTGCTCAAGCTCACTCACAAGCCTGACACTTTTCGGGCTGGAAGATGCTGAACCTGGGAATGCACCGGGCATGGGTCGCTGCATGTAGCACACAGAGGTTCGAGTGAGGGTTAGGAAAGGGCTCGGGAAATCGAGAGACGAAAGTTTCATGTTGGGTGCTCGTACAGTCATTGGGGTGGCTGCTCGCGACGGAGCTCGAGAATGGCCGGTCGGGTCGACAAAGATTGTTTCGAGAAACTGCGGTGCCGCTGATAGGGTTGATTCCGAAGAGTCGCACATTTGCAGCGAGTCGATGATTGATGTTAGGGAAGTCGAGTCCAGCATATTCGGACCGATCGACCGGAAGACTACGTCCAGAACCAGCTGCGTGATGCCGCGTTGCAGTTTAGTCCCCAGGATGGTATGCGTCTAAATGTTCTCATCGTCAGACTCGGTCACCGAATGGTTAGCGACGCGTCTCGTCGAGACCTCACCTTCCCTGAGCCTGTCACCCCCAGTGTCGCGACGACTGCGTCGGTCCCTTCGCCCCCTGTAGGAGCGAGGACACCCTCGGCCAATGACGCAATCTCGGTGCAGTGAAACACATCAAGTTGTGTCGCATCATCATCAAAAACCCTTGTGAAGGCAAACTTCTCGACAGCTCGTCGCTTGTCGGTGGGGGGGTTCAGGGTAATATGCGATGGATGCGACTTGGTCTTGTCGTCTGATCTTTCAACATTTAAAATGCGATCTGATCTTTTCAGCCCGGGCGGCGGTGGACGCAAGCGTAAGTAAACCTCGAAGAGGTTACGGGATGACGCTTTCGCTGCCGGCGGCTCCATGAGAACGTGCCAGCACTGCCGAGTGCAAAAGATGCTCGACTCGGGACGACGGATCAAGAGATTTTTGTGATTGCGAACGTTTAGTTCCAGGCACAGGCTTAATAGCAATTGCGAGCGTACCTCGGACACGAAGACAAGAAGCAACTTGCTGCATCTTTTGTGAAAAGCAGTACGCCAAACACGGTAGGTGGGGTCCACTGTTTACTTAAATACCTGCTTTCGTGGAAGACGGGTGGTTCGGTGTTGGCCCAGCAACAGCTCGTTGTAGTGGCGCCAAGCGCCATCGCGACGCATTTTCCACGGGGGAGCATAGCACCTTGCGTACAAAGTGCACGACCCTTGCTTGCAGCTCCCTCAACCGAAGACAGAAACGAAAGCCAGATAAAGAGAATTAGCCATTGTAAAAAAGACCCCAGGGCAGTCGAGAGACTACAACACGTGCAAGCATGACGTGCCGGCGATTAGGTCCCGAGGCTGACCTCAGTAACATGGGCAAATGCGCAGAGCTTGTATCATTGGTTGGCGGTGGTCAGTTCAATGGTTCCATTGCGGCTCAGCCAAATTGATTGAATCCCTTCGCTTTAGCTGCACAGATAGATGATGGCCAGCTTCGTCCTCGCCGCCCTGACACGCGTTCGCATCGTGTCTGCGCCCAGGGGAAGCTGGACCTCAGATAAGCTGCGTCTTCAAATGGATGAAACCATACTTGATGCAGCAAAGACACTGCTCCGGTCAATCACGTAGGTAGCAATGAATTGAACGTAATCTGAACGCCGATGCCAAACAGAAGGCCAGCAATCGTCGGTACTGTCCCGTCGGTGTCTTGACGCGCTGGCCAGGCACTGAGGTGGCAAGCCCGCACGTATTCTCAGTCAGACCAAGAGTGAAGTTCAAGAGCACTTCAGTACCAACAGCTTATAAAGGTCAAATTTACGAGACAAAATATGGCCACTACCTGTGCCGGCGGGCCGATCCAGGCCAGAGGCAGGCGTCGACGCTCTCTGCGCTGAGCCCACGCTGCTTGGCGGTCCGGCGCGCGACGCAAGAATCTGTCATATATGATCGAGATAAAGCAAGTGAGGGCTCTCCCAACTGCATCTGTCGTTCAGGTAGTTTGTCAATGTGTCGAGGCAGTGGCGTTGCGCGAACCTGGCAAAAGCGAGGCAATATCGCCACTCTGACAATAGATGTCTCGTATTGTCAGCGAAGCGAATGTTCAATCAGTCAGAGAAAGAAGCCCGAAGGTGAAAACCTGTGATAGGAAACGCCACGAAGAACGTCTTAATCAAAGCATACTCAAAAGTGATATGGAGGCACGACAGTAGCATATGGGGCTCGACGAATAGCGAATGGGTCGGGGTTTTTAGCATGTTTCATGAGCAGAGCAGCCCATCCCTCATGACAGCCTTCCTTTTTCAAGTAGAGATGACGGCATATTCTCGGTTCCACTGAGCCGGACACAGTTCAAAACGCCTCGCAGCTCTCAACCATATATATTCCCCCAACACAAGGTTCATGTTCAGAAAATAAGCTGTCAAGAAGCTTGGAGAGCGCACATTGTCTGACAGCATGGTGTTAGCAGCACAGAAGACCGAAGCATGCCAAATGTCGAGGCAGTATCATATTTGTAACAGAATTACACTGTGTGCCTCTAGACATATTTTAAGTCTACTCAAAGAACCTGACATGAAGCGTTTGTCGCTACTAAGATGGAGTGGCGAGGCGCGACCTTGCTTATTCATGCCTCTGGAACATTCGCCACTGCGGAAGCATCGAACTCGAGACTATCTGAGTCGTCCTTATAACAAACGACTTCCTTAAAGCCGGTCGACTCTTCTCACCTGTATCCTCAAAAAATTTGATCATCTTTTCCTGTCAATAATTCTTGAGGACAACGACGGAAAGTCCTCCACGATGAACAACATTTCCGCGATAAACGATATGAACGACGCCTTGTACGAAGATGAGTGCTGGGTCACTGACGGCTCTTCGTCACAAGGTCAATGTGCGTCTTTGTGCGTTCTTTCTTCTTCTCTCTCAATGACCTAGGGCTGGACGATAGCGATGGTCCAAACCTCCGATATAGAGACTGAGGCACGAGCAGGGCAGCTGCGATTCTGTCGTGTACCGAGTAAGGGCGTTTTGCAATGCTGCGTCAGCCATGTTAAAGTGGTGACCTTGTGCTGATAGCTCCAAGGATATTTTGACCCGAGATTAGTTTAGCGCAAGAATTGTCGATATCCTGAAGAGGGACCTCGATATGAGCTACATGGCTATACGATGACTGTAGATATTGCGAGTCGCGCAACGGGTTGGTGTGAGACATGTCCAACAAAATGAACACTCGTTCCTGGCTCTCGGATCGAGAAGCCCATGTCTGAGCGACGCCTTCTTCGACGAGATTCCTGCGATAGGCAGTTCTCAAGCAATGGCTCAATGAGGCTTCGCAGGAACACATAATTTCTGCAAACGTGAATGAGCTATGGCGAATGCAGTCCAGCGATACAGGAACGGTCGCTCCGTGCCAGTTGCCTTAAAGAGGCGATGCATAATCTGGGTCCAAATGCTGGATCAGAATGGAGAAAGAGGGACGGCAGCCCCACCTGTCTCGTCATTCACTTTCCCCTCAAAAGGGTCTTCCTGGCATTGCAACGTTGCAACGTTTGAGCTGGTCCTGATATCACTACGTTGGTCAATACAGGTACTGGCTCATCAGGCTCGTCGATACATTACGTTCATGACTGGTGCCTCGAAGGCGTTTGGCTGTTTGCAGTCTTTGCTGTCTCCTTTCGAGCCATCACGGTACTCGCGACGCATGACTGGCTTTTTTCCCATGGTGGGGAACAGCTTGACGGGCTGCATGTGAGGGTCGGAGGTCCACGGGGAATAAGGGACGTGGAGCCTCAATCAGGAGGGGCCCACAGTGGGACGAATAGTCTGGCCCAATGACAGAGTTCGCGGCTAGAAAGTCTGCATTCCAGAATAGCATCGCGAAGGACCTCGTTGCTAGGAATAGGGGGCAGATACGTGAAGACAATGCGTAGTAGCGAAACCATCGGTATCTATGATTCCGGACTTGCTTGGTCATTCGCGCAGCAGGTGTACCCAGAGGTACACAGCTGATGCCGCGGCTATGATGGACGTCTATTTTGTTTCGCGCTCCTAGTCCTCCCAAAGTAAGCAAGTACGTAAGTACTTTAAGTAAATACTTCACTTGACTAAAGTGAGTAGAGTACTCACTAAACTGTTCTTACTTTACATTGCTTAACCACTAGTAGGGAAGTACTCTACGTAAAGTACAGGTAGGTACTGTATCTACTACCTAAGTACCTAAGGTAGGTACCGTAGGTAGTAAGTAAGGTACTTTAGGTAAGGAGTCTGCCTGGCTTTACTTGGGTTGGCTGGAGGGACCTCAGCGTCCTTGCAGGGCGCCCTTGCAGGGAGATATTTCTCTTGAAACGAAATTCTTCATCTCTTTATTTCCATTATTAAATTCCTGTCGTGTCCTGGAAGTCCATTTGACTTTTGATGCTCCAGAAAACCAAGTTTTGTGCAGGCCCACGCGCTTCGGAAGAGTCATCATTGGCGCAATGCACGCCGTTTGTCGTATGAGTCAAACACATCGAAGTCTGTAGACGTGGCCACCAGACGTCTCAACCCTTCACCTTACCTTGAAGTACGCTAGCGCTGGTGATTGCCTAAGCCATTTGCTTCCTCGCCAACCTCGGTCACAACACAATCGCTAAGAGTGAATCCGAGACCGCACCAGGAGAGGGGTAGGAAAGAGCGGTGACGCTGCACTCCGGCCGCGTAGATTCGCTTCGTGCTTTCGCTGTCGCTGAAAAGTCCCCGTCCCTCGCCTGATGCGGTGAAGCGCCAGTGATCCGCAGCCCACCCTTTGCCGCCCGGACGAATCATACGTCGGACCCCACTATTGGCAGCGAAAAGTTTGGGATTCGAACTATTTCAACTGGCTCCTGGCGGAATTTTTTCTACCTGCCCCTCCACTCCCATCTCTATTCCTTTCTTCAGCAAAGACAACGAAGTCGCCCTATTTCAGCAGTCTTGCAAAGTACTCACCTTCGGAACTATTGTCGTGTCAAGATGCCTTCGGCTATCGCTGAGCTGTAAACGCGCACTGCGGACCACTGCATGTGGTCCGCAGTCCAGCAGTTCATCGAGTTTTCAACTACCACGACAATCAGTTTCCAATAGCAGGCTCTCACGCTCCTGAGCCGTGGAGCACGAGGTTTACCGAATCATACGTACGCCCCTTCCAAGAGTCTGCATCTGAAGTAAAATATTCTGCAATCAGCCCATGTTCAAAGGGCCAGCTCGACCGGTCACAGTCTATTCTCCAATCTCCTTCGACCCCCAACCTGGACTCAAGCCACTCCACTTCTTGAGCAGAAATTAGAAGAATATCTATTCGCCGAATATAAACTCAATCAGCCGATCAGACTTTTCTAAATAACTACACGATACAACATCTTCTCATTAAAGAGTTGTCATCACAATATCTCCAATTTGCCACACAACATTTCTTGGTCTCAGGCTCTGGTCAACCTCGATCATGCGCGACGCAAATATGTTCCGACACACCAAGCAGAAATCAAGCGTCAAGATTGCCCAAAAGGTGGCTAAACGTAGAGGATCAGACTCATCATCCTCTCCTAATCTCTCTGATGACGACGGTTATTCAGCCGTCGAAGAGATAAGTGATGCGTCCGATGACGACGAAGATGATGTTGATGCGGTCGAGGAACAAAATATTATGACGGAGGGCAAGCCTTTGAACCCACATCCTCGACCGCATACACCAAGCAACGACGACAGCAATGACGATAACGATGACGAGCCGCAGGGACATCGTCTGCAGGACTCTGGAGTTCTCGATCCTGCGAATGAAGTCCTAGATGATGTTGATGAGAGCGCCAGCTGGGCTGGTATAGTCTCCGAGATAGACGAAGGAAAGGCATCAGGCATTTCCTCTGGGTCTGCATTCGCATCTGATGTAGTCGTGGAACGACACGTTCGCTTTGACATTCCTTCCAGTGAATCTGATTCCACGGACACAGACGACGAGGCCTACGGCGACCTATTTCCGGACATTTTCGTCGATCAAACTTCCTTGGATCCCGCTTTCAGACGCGAGATTGAACTTGATCCCGATGAATCGTCTGGCTCTGGGTCTTATTGGGATTTCAGCGGCCAATATGAACAGACTGGTGATGATTCTGATGCCGAAGAAGTCATAAATCAGATCCTGGACAACGGGAGAACGTCCACTACCACAACTTGGATCGGCCATGGTGAAGTGCCCCCGGCCAAGTTCACTTCCACGATTGAGGAGTCGCTCGAGCTGGATGGCTACGAGAGTAAGTCCTGGATACGCAGGCCCATCTTTTACATACGAAGCTAACGTCCTTGTCTCGTCAGCCGACGGTGACACAACCGAAGAAGATATCCCTGAGCCTGCTGTTAAACGCAAGTCTCGTCGTCCCTCGGTGCCCATAAGTGAGGCCTCAGATTCGGATACTCCATTCTTCACCGCCACGAAAACACAACGTGGCCAGCCTCGCGTCGGACGTTTCAACCTCGATCAATCGGATCAGAAGCCGATTGCCGTGCTGAACCCTCTGACTCGGAAAATGATGATCTTCACTCCCCATCGTCGTCGTCAGCTCGACCTTTCCCCGGAGCAGTTCAACATCTGTTGGCCCGCTGAGCAAGAGGCATCACCTATTTTAAGCAACTCTGGCAATATCATGCTGAGCGGTCTGGTCCCCTCCAACCCGTTCGTTGACTACGTCAATTCCATGGGTCCCACAGAAGCTTTCTTCCCCTTTCCCTCCGAGCCTGGGACACCTGACGAGAGCTCCGGTGGCAGCAGGCCAGAAAATGAGAGCGAAGTTGAGGATGATGTGGACATCAGAGCCTTCATCCGCTTGGACAATGATACGTCGTCCGCCGACGAAGGTGACGCCGACAATTGGGAGCCATCTTCAACGCCGGCGAGGCCTACGACGGCGTCGAGCGAGACCGAAGTATTATCGCACCTGAACAAGAACCTTGTCGGTGCCTTCAAGCTGAATCAGATCAACCAACAGCTGATTTCCAGCAACAAGGCCACTCCGGACTCTCTCGCATTCAGTGGCCCGTATCACTACAGTGCCATCAGAGGTCTGAAGTCTGATCGCTTCCAGACGGCAGGCGTGCCCCTCACTCCGCTCAGGAAACAGAAGAAGCATGCAAGTGGCATTATCCGAAGTCCCTTGGACTCCCTTTCGGCAAAGAGAAAGGCCTCGTCTGAGGTTGGCAGTAGTCATAAAAGGCAGAGGAGCATTTCTGAGGTCAACAAACTCGAAGACATCAAAATAGGAGACTGAGCCTGGGTCAATGGTATTCAGGGAGACCCTGCAAGGCAGGACGATTCAGCGCGTTACGTGGCACGACTCCGACATGCGTTTCATTTGTTTCTGCGTTTCTGTGCTATGGTTCGTTGGTGTTTAGGGGATTCCCTGCAAGGGAGGACGGTTCAGAACTTTACGTGGCACGACGCCAACATACATTTCATTTGCTCTTGCGCTTCTGTTCTACACGCTTTCAAGTCATGATGGCGAATAACGCATAAGGATTTGCCAGCGCTCTTGTGTTGGTTTTCTAATGTCTCATCTATAGATAGCACGGTCGCGCTGACAGTCATGCGCAATGTTGCTAGAGACGGTATCTGGGGAAAAGATGGCCAAGACAAAAGCGATTCTCAGGACGAGATTGTTTTATGAACAGCTGATTTTTAATGGCTGCGTTTGATTTGAGCCAGCTCATGGAGGTAGGGCCCTGCGGCGGTAGGCGATGGCTCTTCGAATCTTTGAAGAATTTATGTAAAGTGTATATCACGGCACTTTTATTGCTATTCACCATTCTATCGACTTGGTATGTTCAGATGGCACATGGCGCCAGGGATCTCTGTACGATGGATGAAGATTACGGAGACCGTTCCCTACCCGGGTTTTATTGATAGGTATGAGTAGATCACGGGTCTGGAGGATGATGTCACGACAGCAGCCAGTGACTCGGCGGAAGATGAGTGGTTCATGTCACGAATATCTTTTGTACATATGAGAAGATGTCTACGACATGTCATATGCTAGAGCACAGCTTCATTGCCTTGTGCTTATCTTTGGAACTTGCAATCCCCGAGCACAGAGCTAATCATGAATTTTCTGCATCCAAACAAAGGGCGTGCAGGATTCTATGTCGTGAAGCTGCTACGTCCTCGCGAAGTCTGACGAGGTGTGCTTGGGCCATTTCCGATTGACACACGTACGCATTAGCGGAAGGCAGACCTTTGTCACACATGTGAGTGTCTGAGATCCGATGAAAAGATCAGGCAACATGGTCTACTATTTTCGTGTTCCTGCCGTTGTTGATGCAGCCAAGGGAGGAGGCAATGGATGTGAATTCCCAACCTTGCTCTTGGATAGGGCGCGGTCCAGATGGCACAGAGGGTACGGCGCAGGCGCGTCGGAGACGACTATCGATATCGCAGCACCGCAGGCAAAACCAGGCGCGCACCTCACACTTCAAGATACGAAGGGTCACTGTGGCTGGTAATTTGTATAGGTGAATGTGAGTGGGGAGCTGGCTCATTTCGTCTGAACCTGGAAGATTATTGCTAAAGAGGTGGTTTTTGAACTTGAAGAGACGCGCGGTGATGATATGATTGCTGCGGGCGCTGGTTCTTAGAACTAAATAAAGGAAAGTACTTTAGTAAAGTACTTTAGGAAAGCAAGTTCTTACCTCGAGTAAGTACCAGGTAAGTACTTTGGGGTAGGTACCTACCTACCACTTAAAGTACCGTATTTCGGGAAGTTCAGCTCGGTTATGGAGTAATCGGCCTCACAGTACAGCAAAAAGGGAGGTCAATCTTGACAAACAGACTCAAGTTTACTTATGACCTCTCAAAAGGGCAGGAGCGATGCTGCGAATTACCCGCCCATGACCCTGAATGCAAATAGGAAGGGGCCGTGGGTTCAACAACGTGGCAAGCTCAAATATGCCAACCGACCGAAATGCGCCAACCTTTGGGGACACTCACCACATTTCATGTACAGCCCAGGTAAGTGAGACTTCAAGGCACTGTTGAGCAGATGATGTCTGATCCTCACAACAGTTTTATTCTTCGTTCCACTTCTCCTTATCTTACAGATTACCGTTCAGCGACAGCAAAGGGCGCCGGCACCTAGAAGGCGCAATGAATCTTGGTAGCGAAGGAAATGGAGACGGCTCGCTGACAGCATTCGATAACATGAAGCTCGTCCATTACGGTTCAGAATGGCAGAATGTAACTGATGCGATGCGTCAGGATTGGTGTGCAGTGCTCGAGAGAAGCCATCTTTTGGTCGCTGCCATGAGACTACCTTGGCACTGGGAGAGACAGTTCACCATCACACCGTTGGACGGACATGTCATCCAAGGCTTGAGGCCAACGAACTCGTTCCAGACCATGAATCGTGAAGAGTTTGTTCAATATCGGCAGGCTTTTCATGAGCAACTTCAGATCGCGTCAGTTGACGCAATAAGGAGCCCGGAGGTTTATCGAGAAGTAGTAATGCTCATTGAGCTGCTGAAGTATACGTTGGGCCAGCCTCACCCTAAGGACCTCAACGGTACGGAAAATTCCACCACGGTGCACTCCAAGTTTTTATGGGCAAAGGAAACCTTAATCGATCTACTACAAGAAAAAGGAAAGGGTGTCGAAATCTTCGACGTTTTGGAAGAGTGGTTGCCTGATTTAATTGCTGCTGGATACAGCTTCCAGCAAGATTTATTATTGTTACATCAGCTCCCTGACGCTCTGCGGAAGACATATTCGTCAGGTTGCCCCCGGACCGGCCTGATATGTTTGGGCGTGAAAGTTCTCAATACGCTTCTTTCCTTTGTAGCTGATGATTACTCGATGATTGATTGCAGCAACCTGTCCGAGAAAAAGCAACTGCTGAAGGACGTGCACCCTAAACTTTCCGGGTGGTTTACTATGATCGACGGGATGATGTGGAAGGATGCAATTGAGAACTGGGCTGTGCCAAGCAAAGACATGCCGGCCGAAGAGTTTTTGACGTTTTTGACGGAAGACAAAGAAATGTCGAATGAAAAGTTCTTGGAGGCATACAGAACCGTGCGGATCGAAGAGTTTTTGGAGGCATACAGAAATATGCCATTTGAAGAGTTTTTGGAGGACGATAGAGACACGCCGGCCAAAGAGCATTCAACGGTTGAACTTATGCCGAGGCACACCGCGCAGGAGGTCTTTGAATCCCAAGAACCTCGCTATAAGCGCGTTGCCTGCGAAATGCTGAGCTGTGCGCAATTTCGCTTTCCCCCATGCTACTGGCTGCTATTAAAGATGAGTGTTTCACGCGTGAAGCAGCTCGGCAAGACTTTGCAGAGGAACGAACTCCTCCCCCGAAACATCTCGACAGAATTGAAGTGTATATCGGATTTGATGCGCACCATGTCGCGGCTCGAAAGGGGCTCGAGAGAAGACGAGCCTCCTGACGTGTGGATTGATGGAATATGAGAGAAGGGAACGACGATGTTTAAATGCCAAGGACGTTTGCGTCGCCATTGCGCAAGCAAGCCAACGAACTTGAGATTGGGTGGATTGAGGGAATTTTACCTCTCTTACTTGTCCTTTTGAGGTATCGTTGCGATCAGTTCTAATCGTGGATAAGCAGCCACTCGTTAAGTTTGAATAAGAGTTGGTGAGCTGTGTAGTGCCATGCTGATAAGTACGAGAAGTTGCTGTCTATAGCCCGCTGTGGCGTCGACATGTAAGAAGACAAAAAAGCTGGACAATTGACGGCTGCCACGTCAAGCATGAATCTATGAACCAGTCGCGACGTGATGAACGGAGCACCCGGGAGGCGTGCGCACATGCTGTTGGCCAACTCCATTCAGTAACTCGCGGGTGCGGACAATCCAACCCGAAAGAGGAACGTCCAATTATTCTCCATCGATCTAGTTTTCTCCTATTTGGTGAATGTGAGTCTAGAAATGCCACAAATATATAAAGGTAGACCTAGCTGCATCTTTTTACTACACTCAATACCTAACCCAACTATCTCACTCACACTCCTTCTCAACTCCTTCTTTGAACTCAGCTACACCTTTTAGCGTTCTTTTCGCTATCACATCACTATGAAATACACCATTACCCTTATCTTCATTGCTGCGGCTACGGCTGCGGCGAATAAAATGACTTCACTACGAGCGGAAGATGACAAGACTGTCAATGAGGGCACATGACAGAGAAGACCAAGAACTCGTACAAACATACGGCCACTAAGTACTGCGAGGGAAATAATGGGAACCGTCAGAAATGATGGTGAAAAGAAGAAGACAACAAGAGACGAGAAATGGTTATCTGAGTGCAGAGAACCACGCAATAACTGCTGTGATGATGAAGTCAAACTGCAGAGTTCCACGAAGGCAAATGGAACAAGACGTGATGAAAAGGCCCCCGACTATGTGGGAAACCTTCTCAGGACATGAACCAACATTGCAATGAAACATGACATTTTTCAACAAAGACAATGATAATTCCTCCGTCTCTTCCGACAAATCCGAGGGCGGTACCCAAGATCCTAAAGCTGACAAAAATGACAAGAAGGGGTCAATTGAGCTTCCCAAAGATGCTCACGGGATTGAGGCTTATTGCCGCCAGACAGTGGAGGAGTCGTCGCAGAAGAAATGCGACGAGTTGTGGCACGACACGTGTTTCAAAAATAAGATACCCAAGGGGAACATTTTTTTCCATCAGTCAGAGGACTTGCGGAAGTGGCAAAAATTTGCTCGAAGATAAAAAGGCGCACTCTTGATGTTCTTGGTGGGCGCTTTGGGCGGGCAGCTATCTTGAAAGTACAGGAGCCGCAAGCCCTAGTAGCCTAAATGAGCTTTGTTTCACGGACATTCTATCGTGTCTGCTACATCATGGACTGAAGTCCAGGCCCGCGAACCATGACGTCCACGTCGCGGTCGAGGATTTTGCTCGGCTCGTAGGTTCATCGGTGGCAATTTCGCAATGGAAAGACGAGGCCCCGATATGTTTCGCGCTGCGAGGCAATCAAAAATGATGAAATGCAAAAATGCGGTTCTCACGACTGCAGTGGATTTGCAAAATGACAAAATGCTCCTTCAGATACGACATGGAAGGTAGTACAAAAAAGTGGGCGAATTGAGAGATCGGGCAGTTGAAAAAGAGAGATTGTACGCAGACGATCACGGCAGGACTCGAACCTGCAACCTTGGCCACCGGAGGGCCACGAGCTACCATTGCTCTACGAGACCTCGATTTCCCAGCGTGTGGTTGTTTGGTACATAAAAAGCACTTATTGTATATTAAGTACTATAATAATAGATAAGAACCAAAGCACTCAGTCTGTCCTCTACCCTGGCATGTGAAGCGATGCGCACGCATTAGTAGGGCTGCGAATTCTCTTGCAGATTGCTGGCATGATTATTTCTGACGCATACACTGGCTTGCGGTGCGGTTATGATCCATAGTGAAGGCAAGGCGGGCTCGGTGTGTATCACCGAGAGGGTCATCTTATGAACAATCCGCAGTGCTTTTCCAGCTTCCTGATCGTATGCTGAGCGGGGATAAATCCCTGGAGGTCCGAAGAATGATGTGCAACGCCCCCCGACTCAATGGGGACGATCCTAATCTTATCCTTGTGTCAGGCTGCGGCAAGAGGCACACCTCATACTGAGGACCATGGCTCTCTTCACAGCATCGCCAACTGCCCACAGAAAAGGAATGGCCCAAATGTTTCTCGTTCAGGTCAAGATGACCATTTTTCGAGAATGGTGGCAAGATCAACTTGTCGCTATTTCCTTTCAAGTGATGGTGAATGCAATCTCAAAGGAGAGAGGCATACGATACGGCCCCCCCATGCACGCATAGCCAGCGCAGCCAAAGCTCCCGCTGGCCAACGTGCAGAGATTCAATCTGCCCTACATGGCGCAGCACCAGCCACTCACCCAGCGCAGCCTGCCTTGGGAAAGCTCGTCGTGTTTGTGCAAGCCTGGCACGCGACTAGCCCGGCCTCTGAGACCTGTCTCGAAGAGGTACGCAGAACATGCCTGCGACACGTATCCGCTCGCCGTGTCAACGTGTCTCAGGAACCTGCCCGTTGTTGTTAGTCGTGGCGCTCGGCCTGAACAGCGCGGAAACGCACTTTTTTGGCTGCCTTTGGGGGCAACAGGATACGTGAACTGGGCTTTACAGTAGGCAGTCATTGGTAACGCCAATGGCAGCCGTGGACGCTCTGCATAACTGCGCACCACACACGCCACGGGGACATAGAGTTCACACATAGACAGATGGAGACGGAGAGAAGTATAGAAACAGAGCTGGCATTAAATGAATTCTAAAAATAAAATAAGGGGAAAAGGGGGTCCTGTGAGAAAGCAAAAACAACATAAATCAGATGGAATACATCGTCACATGAGATGACAAGGGAGAGCAGGTGACATGAAAGCTGCAACTACCTTGAATTGTCCCCTCTGTCCCCTCTCAGTGATATAGATCCTTTCCCTATCTCGGTCAGAGATGAAGCTGCTTAAACCAAGCCGGGGATAATGCTGCCGCCCAACAAGCCCTTCTTGCCGCCGGCAGCACCAGCAGCGGCACCAGTGGCCATACCAGCAGCCATGGTAGCAGCAGCAGCGGGAGCCGAAGCAGGAGAACCCTGACGCCTACGGAGACCGCCAACAGTGTTGCCGACGCCGCCGGTGAGGCCGTCGGTGGTCGAGTTCAGGCCGAGCTGACGCTTCATGAGGCTGCTGGTGGCATCCTCAGCAGTGCTGTTGACCTTGCTGGTGAGGTCGCCCTGGCGTCTACGGAGACCGCCGACAGTGTTGCCGACGCCGCCGGTGAGACCGTCGGTGGTCTTGTTGAGGCCGACCTGACGCTTCATGAGGCTGCTGGTGGCATCCTCAGCAGTGCTGTTAACCTTGCTGGTCAGGTCGCCCTGGCGTCTGCGGAGACCGCCAACAGTGTTGCCGACACCACCGGTGAGGCCGTCGGTGGTCTTGTTGAGGCCGACCTGACGCTTGGTGAGGCCTTCAGCCATGCTGGTGGCGTTCTTGGCAGTGCCCTCGAGGCCGTCGCGCTTCTCAGCGGTGCTGGTGGCGTTCTTCAAGGTGCTCTCGACGCCGCCCTTCTTCTTGTCTGCCATCTCGCGCTTGCTCATCTCGATGGAGCTGGTGGTGTTCTTGACGGTGCCCTCGAGGCCGTCGCGCTTGGCCTGCTTGCCCATGAGGCCACCGAGGATCTTGCTCAGGCCAGCGGGGTCAGTCCCAGCCTGGTGGCTTCGCTTATCCATCTTCATGCCGTCCATGAACTTGTCAAAGGCCTTCATCTCGGCGCCGCTGAGGCCCAGGGCGGCTCGGTTCTCGTACAGAACGTGCACGGCCTTCATCTGGTGGTCACTCATCCCGGACATGCCATTGGGGGCCGACAGGGCAGCACCAGCAAAGAGGGAGGCGAGGAAAAATGTGGTCTTCATCTTGCTGGTTTCTTAAAGAGGGGCTTGTCGTGTGATTGACGTGATGGATTGAGAATTTGCGGAAGTGAATGGATGCGAAGCTGACTGGATGATGCTATTTCCGAGAAGCAGAAGTAGACGGCCAGACGAGCACCTTTATAATCAACAACACGCCGCGGGCCTCGTTCTTAGCACCGGGCCTCTTCCAGTCGAGACCAGCTCTCGCAGCCTCTCAGAAGCGTGCGGGAGCCGTATTCTCCGCCTGGATCGTCCCGGATGGTGGAATGCTCCCATGTTGCAAGCGCCATGGTGATCAGGTTGGTCGATCATGGAATGCAGGCCGAAGTCGACGCGGTGACGTAGAATATGTGGCATAGAGGAACGGCGGAGGTACCTCTGGGCTCCTTTGTGCATGGGCAAGGACTTGCTGAGCCGTGTCTGGGCGACCGACATGCTAGGCACTCTCAGCGTCAGGTCAAGCTTCTTTTCCCTCCACTCCCTGACTTTTCCCACCAGGCCTCAACAAGGTGGTGGTGGTGGTGGTGGTGAGGAATGTGCGGCGACCATTCCTGGTACAAGATGCACGCACTCAGCCCAACCTGCTCCTGTCCACATGGCAGCCTCCCGTGGGGCCCAACTTGAAACAACTTCCAGGGCGACATCGATGATGGCTGGCGTGCCTGGGGGCCGATGGATGGACTAGCCAGGTCGGAAGGTCTTTGCTAGATGTGTTGGGGTAATAGCTCCCGGCGTGACGCGCATGTGATGAACCACATCATGGCTTGTGAGTCAAAGTCGGCTGTGGAGACGAGCAGAGGGTATGCCTCCAAATCTTGGTCTGGAAAAAAAAAAGGCTGGGACCATGGTGCGCCGGGCGTCAATGCCAGCGAGGGCGATCGAATTGTCAGAGGTGGCGCGCGACCAAGGCACCAGAGACTCTGAGTTTTTGGTGGACTCATCAGGCGGTCAGGAACAGGAAGGAAGAAAGCTGTCCGTGCATTGCATGTCGTCATGTCTGGCAAAGGCGACTCCTGGTGCACGCGGCACCGAGATGGATGCCGTCAAACAAGAGCAAGAGCCGCGCGGATGACCGCGTCGCCATGCCTGACGCTCGTACCACTGCTAGAGTGTGCAGCAGATTGTCTCGGAAAGTCGAGCAGCAGTCGTCACAGTCGCACAGGTCCTGTCGCCTGTATGACGTGACGCAAGGCGGAACGTGGTGTTTTGTTTGATGAAGGTTCTTTGTCACCAGGCCCGTGAAGGGGTGTTGATTTGAGAGTTCCCTATTCTCTGTGCACCGCTTCGACAGGTAGAGTGCTTTCCTTTGGGCCATCTGCAAATCAGATTGACTCTCTCTTTCCCTGTCCCGCCGACTGGCAACCACACAACGTCACCCGATCGTTATCTGCGCTAGCGCTGTAGTGGCCAGACGCCAGCAGCCTGTCGGTACTGTAAGTACTTACTACAGTAAGGTATGCTGCTGCCGAGACGCCGGTAGGCCAGCGATTCCTGGACACATTGCTGGTGCGTGACACCAGCCTCGCAAGTTTTATTCGTTTCACTGCGAATCATAGTAAGCTGCGGCGCTTGTTCTCCCCGAGCTGATTGCACAGCTGCGCGCTCAGCTTCGGCTCCTTCATGTTGGGGATCAAGCATTGATAGCCTCCAAAATCGTGGCTGTACAATGCCGGATCTTGACAAGCCCTCAAGCTTAATAAAGTGAACAATATTTGCATTTCGGTGGCGGCGAATGTCTTGACAAGTCCACATTCACGTACATTAGAGAACATTGCGCCATCTTCACGGCGTGCTAGCATAGCTAATTTCTCTCCCATGATACGAAATGCATTTGCTCGCCGATGCCCGCCACATTCATGTTTTTCGATGCACTCGCGCGCGAAGAGCCGTGCATACATTTCGCTTCGTCGGCCGGATACGATGAGCATATCAAGCGCATAGTCAAGACTTGTCCTGCTTGCAGCCTAGTTGAAGGAGGAGCCCTTCGTCTTAGATGCTAAAGCCAAAGGTCTTTTCTCCAGGCGAAAGACAAGGAGAGATTGTTGAGACCATCCGCCACTTCGGACAGCATGGCATTCTCGGCAATGATCAAACAACTCCTTGCCTGTGTGGCGACCTGGGGGACATTTCAACTCAACGTATGTGTTTGGACCGTCAGGACCTCGAAGCTCCGCAACCTGCAAACTCTGAGAAAAGCGTGCGGGTGAACATTAAGCAATTGCAGCTTCCATCACCTGCAGGGCCCTGAGCAAGTGTGGCATACTTGAAGCTGTTGCGTGTGATGTGTATTGACCCTCTCCACGTCATGAAGAAATAACTCAAGGAACGAGTAAGGGGTTCCGGCAGGTTCAGCGGTGGGTGCCACCCCGGAGGCGCGCTTCAAATGGACTACGCCAACAACGTCCTTCCCTAAGAAAAAGGAGCTTGGCAAAAGCAACAAATTGGCCTTGCACCCACTGTTTGAAATGGTCTGTTCAGCCGCCATTGACAACAACTTGGTTCTTTGAAAAGGTGAAAGCTGACTCGGGCCGGCGAATCTGTTTTCTTTTTTTTTCTTGTGTCTCGACAAGAATTACCCCGCCGCCACAGCGCCAGTTTGGCAGTTGGTGGAGAACGATTTCTACTAATGTCACCCAGTACGGAGTAATAGCAAGAGCCCCGTCACCTCGATGGGCCTAACGGCCACCCCCGACGGCCGTTGGTGTTAAGCACCGCCACGACATGCGGCCGTTTCAAACCTTCGATGCAATTTCCCGAAACCACCTCAGCTTCCGTCGCAACATCGTCATTCTACTTTCTTCTGCGCATTATCGTTACCAGACGAGGTCCTCGTCAGTCCAAACGCTCAATCCTTCGACCCTGCTCCTACCTCTCCAGTCATTCTGCGGGGTAAGAGATCCCGGCAAACCGTCCAGATCATCGGTCGCTGGCCGCGCTGTCGTCATCGGCTGGGTCACGACATACGTCAGGAGCAGGCTTTTTCCTCGTTGCCTGTCTGGCTCCGACCCATCTTCGTCCATTTTTGGTCCCCTTCCCTTCCATTCCTGTCTCAATACACCCACTGCCATGTTGTGGGAGTCCAGCCGACGACGGTTTCTTCGCTCCGTCAACGAGACATACCTTTTCGGCCGCATTGTACGTGTGCACATCGTTGAGAGCCCAATGATTTGCTCGTTGCTTTGCTAGTCGCTAACGCAGACCACCATCTCGTAGCCTGTTCTTCACACCGTAGTCTTTTTGATCGAAATGACTTTGGTCGCCCGGCTTGTGGCGAGGTTCAATACATACTATGAAGAACGGCCACGTAAGTGTCCTCCAATTTCCCCAAGCCAAGCGTTCAATCGCCATTCCTATGCTGACTAGAGAAAACCCCTTAAAGTTATGACCATGATGGTCACAAATGCAGTCCTCGGTGGTATTGCTGACACCGTCGCCCAAAGCATCACTGCCATACGAACACGATCGGCTCGAAAGTCCATTGGCCTAACAAGAGAGGACGAATTTTCCATCGAGATTCAGGACTTCAGTCGCAAAAGTTCCGAGTTCAATCGCGACCCTGCTACAAAACCGAACGTGGCGCTGCCGCCGTCTTTTGACTTTGAGCGTCTCACTCGGTTCATGGCCTACGGTTTCTGCGTGGCACCGTTACAGTTCAAGTGGTTTCGATTCCTCGAGCGCGCCTTTCCCATGACCAAAGCTAGCGCTTTTGGGCCTGCCATGAAGCGTGTCGTTTTCGATCAACTCGTTTATGCACCCTTTGGTGTGGGCCTCTTCTTTGTTGCCATGACGGTCGCTGAAGGAGGTGGTCGGCGCGCAGTCACCAACAAGCTGCGCGATATGTACGTGCCTACTCTGAAAGCCAACTACGTAGTGTGGCCGGCTGTGCAGATCGTCAACTTCCGCCTCATGCCCGTGCAGTTCCAGCTGGTGAGTCAGACCCGGTTTGTAACAATGCTCGCTGATACTAAGAATTGCATGCTGCAGCCATTTGTGTCGACGATTGGTATTGCATGGACGGCTTATCTGTCGCTTACCAACGCTTCTGACTAGATCAGCAAACTGTTGTGAACATTTCAATTGTCAAAAGCAATTGGCCGGAACGCGCAGCCCATTGCTGCCCTGCACAGTACGGGAAATGAACGTTATTGACACACATTGCCGTATTTATATTCCGAGCATTGACAAGGTTCAAAGGCTGTGCAAGGGGGTTGACGAGGAGGATTCTCGGTACATTGCGCTGTCGGCGTTTGGGAGATTCAGCACATTATATTGCTTTCATCTTGAATTCTTGATCTCATCTGTGTGTTCTGCGATCGTTTTGTCGGTGTATTTATTGGTGTCAAATTCAACAGAACGATTGAGACATATGTGGTCATCTTGCAGATGACAGCGGTTACTTAGGGGCTCGTCTGCTACTCGTGTCTCGTACCAGATGTCTGGCCACTGTATGAGTTGTTCTCGGTGTGGAACACATGCTGTTTTTCGACAGAAGAGACGTATAGAAGACGACGGCGACTGTCTTGGGCGACCCAGAGAGACATGAAATGCAAGCTGACGTGATTCATTCGATTGATGTCTTTGATAGCCTATCGGTCCGTTGCCGAGCCAGCCCTGTCGGTCCACGAGGGTGCTGGGACGAGAGGGACTCATTGCATATCGAAGAAGTGTGTTGGGTTGAGTGATTTCCCTGGCTGCAAAGCTAGCAAGGTTCTGGCTTGTCGTGCCGGGCTCTGCACCAGCAGACGTCACAGCTCCATGAGGCGTGGTGCGACGACCGAGTGGCTCAACAATTGCGTCCCTTGGCGTCAAGACCCCACCCAAGCTTGCAGCCAGTGCCCCGCCCCGTTGACGACCCCTCCATAATAACCTCTGTGGTCCGTACAACTTGTGCAGCAGCTTCATGAATCTTGACCTCAAACAACGCAAATTCGGCTGCCTACTGCGTTTTCGCCCTTCAAGCCTGCCGACCGTCGCGCCTGTAAAGTTTCCTGCCAAATTGCACCTTTTCCGAGCTCGGACATCTCCTCTTTGCTCGGTCACACGACTTGTCGACAAAATGTCTCTGTCCAACAAACTTTCCATTACCGATGTGGACCTCAAGGGCAAAAGGGTCTTGATCCGGGTCAGTGGTCCATCGACTTTCTCTTCTGCTGGCATTTATACCTCTGCTGTACTAGCGTGTGATTCAATTGCTGACACGATGCACATCATAGGTTGACTTCAACGTGCCATTGGACGAGAACAAGAAGATCACCAACAACCAGCGTATCCAGGGCGCCATTCCCACCATCAAGCATGCCATTGACAACGGCGCGAAATCAGTCATCCTGATGTCCCACCTCGGTCGGCCCAACGGCTCGCCCAACCCTAAATATTCCCTCAAACCGGTTGTTTCCGAACTCGAAAAGCTGCTCGGCAAGAGTGTTACATTTGCCCCGGACAGCGTGGGCTCCGAGGTGGAGGGCATTGTCAACAAGGCTGACGGCGGTGCTGTCGTACTCCTGGAGAACTTGCGGTTCCATATCGAAGAAGAAGGCAGTGCCAAGGATGACAGCGGTAACAAAACCAAGGCGGATAAGGCCAAAGTCGACGAATTCCGCAAAGGTCTTACTGCTCTCGGTGATGTTTTCATCAGTAAGTCTCTCTTATCCCAACTTTGAGACAACCTCGTGGCACATTGGTTCCTCGAACATGTGGCGTGAACAGATCGGTCATTGACTTGGTCGAACCAACAGACGATGCTTTTGGCACCGCTCACCGCGCTCACTCATCAATGGTCGGCGTCAACTTGCCCCAAAAGGCGGCCGGTTTCCTTATGAAGAAGGAATTGGATTATTTTGCCAAGGCACTCGAGTCCCCTCAGCGCCCCTTCCTGGCCATTCTCGGAGGAGCCAAGATTTCAGACAAGATCCAATTGATTGACAATCTGTTGGACAAGGTCAATACCCTGATCATCGGCGGCGGCATGGCATTCACGTTCAAAAAGGTCCTTGACAACATGCCGATTGGCACTTCTCTCTTCGACGAGTCTGGCTCCAAGACGGTCAAGGACTTGATGGCGAAGGCCAAGAAGAACAACGTCAAGGTCGTGCTGCCTGTGGACTTCGTCACTGCTGACAAGTTCGCCAAGGACGCCAAGACTGGGTACGCCAAGGACTCTGACGGCATCCCCGACGGCTGGATGGGATTGGACTGCGGCAAGGAGTCTTCAGCACTCTTCAAGGACGCCGTCGACGAGGCCAAGACCATTCTGTGGAATGGCCCCGCCGGGGTGTTCGAGTTTGACAATTTCGCTCAAGGCACCAAGTCCATCCTCGATGCTGCCGTGGCGGGTTGCGGGAACGGCAAGATTGTCATCATTGGCGGTGGTGACACGGCCACCGTGGCCGCCAAGTACGGCGTGGAGGACAAGTTGAGTCACGTCTCGACTGGAGGCGGTGCCAGTCTGGAGCTACTGGAGGGCAAGGAACTCCCAGGGGTTGTTGCTCTATCGAGTAAGTAAAAGGCACGACGGGCCGCTGGGGTCGCAATACTAGAGTAGCCGCAGTGAAGCCTGGAACGCCACGGTAGAAATGCAAAAGATGGGTCAAGGCAGAGAGACATGTTCAAACGAAAGCCGTTCAGGCCCAGTCGATGATGGTATAGAATCTGAAAATAAAGACGGTGATGTCCCAGCAGGTTGAACAGTCATTGTTCCGCACATGATCCACAGCGAATGGCCCTCGAGTATCACGCAGATCTCTCGCATGGCATCCGTACCGGATTTTCATCAATGATCCATCTTCGCACCAGTGACTTTCCCTCACCCTCACGATCTGCGCTTCGAAGCCTCCACTTTCTTCAGCTCCTCCCTACTACACGTCAGCTCAGCTTCGATCAGAATCCCCAAATCACTCACTTCAGCTGCGTCGAGAAATCATCCGTCGTGTCGTCATCGTCCCAGCTCTCTTCCCAGAGATGTTTCGTCTCGCCGCTCTGCGACGCCTCCGTCTGCTCCTCCGGCCAATCTGCGCCGCGTCAGTCACGAGCTCGGCCAGGGAAAAGGGCACATACCGTCGACGGGGAAGTCTTCGAACTCGTCGTCTTCGCCTAGGGCGGTGGTCTTGGCAACCTTTTTGTCCTCAGTGTCGGAGGTGACGGGTTTGGCTTCGGTAGAGGCCATGGTGGTGCTGGTGTTGATGGTGTTGGAGCTGGGAGATGGTGATGTTTGGGTGGGGTGGTGAGGAATGGCGGCGGGACGGAAGAATGCTGCTCCCGCAGAGTAAGTGCAGGGTAGGCTTGGCGATGCGGATGCGGTTGCTGCGTTGGCTCGTGGAAGAATGCGGTGTACGCATCCATGCTTTCGTTTCTTTCTTTTCGTTGATATTGTAATTTTCTTTCATTATTTTTTTCGCTGTGATGCTATCAGAGTTTGGCGTTGGGGAAAGTGAGTCGTGTACTCTTATTCTCACCTCGTGCTGCGGTGGTGTTCGCAAAGCGAGGAAATCCAAAGGACCGCACTTTTTTCTTTTTCTTTACCTTTCGCCCACGATGACTTTGGAGAAGCACATCAGCAACTTATCAGGCGCTGGATGACTTATGAAAAGATTATTTGTTCTTGAAATTAGGTTTGCAATGTCTTTGAGGACATCGGCCGCACCGATCTCTCGTGACCCTAACCCTTGACGATTGATGATCTCTTTGTGCACAATACATTGCACATGGTCAGCGACGTGAGAAAACACGATGTGAGCTAATGTATATCTGATGCGCATAGTCGGCGGCGTGAAAAACACTATGTGAACTAATGTATACCTGATGCGCAATGATGTACATGACAAGAACGATCTGCGAACTGCTGTCTCGTTGTGCTGCTGCGCCCGTCATACCGCTGCTCGCATGAATGGCCACCACCATCAGCGAGTCAGCCCGAGCTCAAACGGAAATAAGTCCCTGGCATGTGCGCGCCGGCTGAGCTGTTGCTGGATATTCAGGCATACGTGCGACTTGATCAATGGCATTGCGGCGCCACGCTCTTCCATGGTGGCCGCAATGGCTGGACGCCGATGACGACACAGCTTTGCCATCGTTTCCGACGGGGTCCTGGTCCCCGCAGCACGGGTGCTGGAATATGATTGTAACGGATTTGAGGCCCCCGTCCGTGCCTTTCTTAGGGGGAACAACAAGTGTCACAACTGGGCCCCAGTGCAGAGCCTCCCCGTGTATTTGGATTCTGGGTAGGAACATACTGAAAGAGGAAAGGAGGGGCAATCCCCCCCCACTTGGACCTGCCTGGGGTGATGCGACCAACTCCTGGCGGCGGCATGGTCGGATGCTATTCATTCATCTTGATTGAAGGCTGCAACATGGGGGTCGGCACGACGGGGACGCTTATCTAGGGCCGGCGCCGACACCATGACATTCCACTCAAACATGTTTTCCCTTTTTGCTTCGCGCAGAATCTGATTGCTGATTTGTATCTCGACGGTTTTGGGATTCTCCCTTGATGCTGCAACCATGAGTCTTCTGGGCGCGTGGTTCCGCTCCTCGTCCAACAGCTCATCGACCGACTCGCTCAAAGCTAGGGAGTATGCGGCTAAGGAGCGCGAGAGCCTTGCCGACGCCATGAAATGGACGAGCATGATCATGAACGATGATATTGAAGGCGCGTCCGAGGGCCTCGAGCGAGGGGACTCGTCCTTCCACACCCTCGGCGTGGGCGTCACATCATTTATGCGGTCTATTTTGGGCTTCGAAAAGGATGTCATGGCCTCGACGGCGGCGACGCTGAGCGACTGCGAGACCAAAGCGTGGAACGACTACAAGATGGCGCAGAAGTTTCAGGGCAGCAGCTGTACTCCAAACAGGATCTATCCGCCGGGGAGCGAGTACGAGCTCGTCAGGGCGGAAGCGCAACTGATGGGTGCTGTGGTGGGCGTGCTGAACGAGAGCGTCGTCGAAGCCATGAAGAGCTTCTACAAGCTGCGCAAGGCCTATATAATTCTGGATGGTATCGTGGCTGCCGAGCAAAAGGCCGCGGCGGCCGCTGCACCGGCCAGCGAACAAATACAACAAAACACACCGTCGTCCTCGTCCGTGTCATCATCGGCATCGCAAACGGCAAAGGGAACGACGTCGTCGGCACGAGACTCGCATGACATCGATGTAATATCCCGACCCACGACGCCTCTGGGAGTGACTGATGCCGTCGATGTCTTCATCCACTCGGGCGCAAACATGTGCTTCGGCTTGATGCTGCTCATACTGAGCCTTGTGCCGCCGGCCTTCTCCAGGATCCTGTCCGTCGTCGGATTCCACGGCGATCGCGCGCGCGGTGTGCGCTTGCTCTGGCAATCGGCGGCGCATGACAACATCAATGGCGCGCTGGCTGGCCTGATGCTCCTCGGATACTACAATGGCCTGCTGGGCACTGTGGACATTTTGCCCGCTGAGCAGGACTACGATGCTGACGCCGAGTCTGTCGGCCCTCCACACGACAAGTGCAGGAAGCTGCTGGCCGATCTGCGGTCCCGATACCCCGACTCACGCATGTGGAGGATCGAAGAGGCCCGTCTGTGTGCCAATGACAAGGATCTCCTCCAGGCCGTCGAGCTGCTCTCCACGGGCAAAGAATCCCCCATGAAGCAAATTTCGGCCGTCAACCACTTCGAGCTCGGGATCAGCGCCATGATCCTTCAGGACTGGACGCTCATGCGTGATACCTTTCTGCAATGCCTCAAAATCAGCGACTGGAGCCCCGGAATGTATTATTATATGGCTGGCTGCGCTGCGCTCGAGGTCTACCGCGATGCCGTAGCCGCAGCCGCCGCCACTAACGCCACCACCACCACCAGAGGAAAAGGTGACGATGCAGAAAAAGCGTCGACGAACCTAGCGCATCTCAAGGCCCAAGCAGAAGAATACCTCCGGGAAGTTCCCCGCAAGTCAGGCAAACAGCGTCTCATGGCCCGCCAATTGCCGCTCGAGACATTTGCGCAGCGAAAAGTGCAGAAATGGGAAGAACGCGCCAAGGCGCTCGGCATTGACCTCGCTGATGCGGTGGCGTCCAGTCCTGCCCTGGAGATGTGTTTCATCTGGAGCGGCCAGAAGCGCATGACGGAACGCGAGCTGTCCCTCGCGCTGCACAACCTCGACTGGGCGCGGTGCACGAGTCCGGCCGATAGACTGCAGGATGTGGACGAAGTGGCCGTCTGGGCCGTTGCGTGCGCTTCGATCCTCCAGGGACAGGGGAAATCTGCGGAAGCCATCGCCATTCTCGAGGAGAATGTCCTCCAGCACGATCGGTAAGTTGGCCTTTTTTCCATGTCTGGGACGCTCAACGTCCACTACAACAGATCAAGCTTCGTTCTGTTTCTCTTTTTAGGCACCACTTTCTAGAACGCCACGATCTAACTCCTTCCAGGGCCGAATTCAAAGGCGGCTACAAAGACGATTATGTCCTTCCCGTGGCGCATTACCAATTAGCCGTCGTGGCATGGTCGCAGTGCTGCAACCCTCCTGCCGGAGTATCAGCCGACGAGGCCACCGAGTATAGACGCCTCAAGTCGGTGGAATGCCAGGAGCACCTCGAGAAAGTAAAGGGGTGGGAGTCATTCGTGCTGGATGCGCGGGTGGGCATGCGCGTGCAGAGCGGGCTGGAGACGTTGAGCTGGTTCAGGAGAAAGATGGGCTGGTTATGATGAGTGTATGCGAACGTTGATGGCAAACAAGCATTTGTGGACGTTTGGTAGACGGGTAGATGGATCATGAGGCTGGCGTAGTCCAGTCAGGCAGGGTATGATAGAATGAGGGCTCCATGCTAGTGTAGCTGACGATGGGGTGAGTGCGTGGTGGGCATTGGCGGCGTTCTTGCTGCCGTGACGATGCAGCTCCGTCCAACGACTGATGCGGCGTTTTCTTCCACGGATGTGCAGATGTGCGTGATAGATGCATATATTTATTGTCGGAATGGTATTCACATGGGATCAAAGCAAAGGGGTGATGGGTGCACACTGTGCCCGAAGTGATGTCGATTCTCCTCATCACGGCTCTCAGGCTGACGAGATGCACTTCTTCGTCGTCAGTCAATCATAATGTGGATTTACAGCTCCTGTGAAGAAATCTTGTTCAACGTCTGATGACCCCGTGAGAGCAACCATGCGCGTGATGGACACACAAGATGGCTAGACTGATGACACGATTTTCCTCATCACAGTTCCAAAGCATGCCCGTGGTGGTTGCACCACTTTCGTTGCTCAGTTACTATCCATGTGTACTTTATGTGACCCAGTTCGCGGGTGTTCACGATTGCGGGCATTCATGGCACCAGTGACGGCTGGTGTGGCGCAGTGGCTTGTAGTGGGTTCCTAAGTGCGTCGCAAGCCCTCAAGGCTCAGTGCTGCTTTAGTGCTCGCACTGGTGGATCTTCGGTTCACTGGTACAGTCCCTCCAGGTAATT
>JARJRV010000253.1:0-42899 GCA_030783925.1 Aschersonia sp. MBC 735 | reverse complement strand
ATTACCTGGGACCCACTGTACACCTCCCACTGCACACTTGACAGAGAGCAAATGGAGGGATTCATTCCGCGAGATTCTGTAAGGACCGTAGTGACCCGCCTGTTGGGTATTAGGGTCGCTAGGTTCTCGCCTACTGTTCTGGGGAGATTCGGTACTCTTGCCTCACGTGACCTATACGAGGATATACTCTCCCCTCCTGCTACTAGGGAAAGGGGCAAGCTAAAGTCTTGACATTAATTCGATTGCTATTCGCGATCACCTAGCTAAGTGACTATCCTCACACCGGATCTGGTACTAGTGCTGACTGCCTGCTTTTATCCTTCCCTAGCGATCAGGAAGAGTTCCAACACGCTTTAGGGCTATGCCTAGGTCTAGTATATTAGGCACTAAGTCTATAACTTATATCTTATACTAGAAATAGCTATGCCTTTTAACTATAATCTACTTATCTAATAAAGCTATTTAGTTTATAAAGTTTCTAAATCTAAGTACTATAATATAGTAGGTTATATAATATATCTATGCTTATTCTCGACTTAGACACTAATTCTTACGAACCATTGTCTCATTATTGTGTATGCTCTTCATTTGTGTCAAAGACGGATCATATCATCTCCAGCTCTAGCTCCTCTTTGTGCATCCTCCCTTCCAAAGGTGGACGTCAACCTCATCTGCATTTGGTAGTCAATTGCTGATCGACTTGATGAAATTCCACAAACGCGAGCACTCATCAACATGTCTGTTATTGAAGGTAAAGCTATCGTCAACTCCTGCCGATATATAACTGTCCAACGAACAGACGGGTCATACGTCAAAGAACATTACGATTGTCACAGCACTTCTTGCAGAACCTCTGCCAACTATGAGTCTTCTGACGACGAGTACTAGAGTGGGTAACTTTGAAAGCTCACGCATGGCCTATCGTTCATCTGACACATTCCATAGTCCGAGTTGCAGTCAAGCCGGCCACAGCGTTTGTAAAGGGATTGGCACAAACGACTGGAAAGGTGGGCACGAAAGGCAGTGTTCTGTGTTAATGACTGTTGAAATGAGTATCAAGGGCTTTTTGAGTGGGTGATGACAAGGGTTGGCTGGTTGGACACCCAATTTGAAGTCTCTCGCTTAGTCGGGGTCGCAACGAAGTCACCCGTTAGACATCTTCTGAATGCTTTACATGGTTTCTGTCATGCAACTCCCAGGGTTTTCATTGTGCTGAGCCACTGTGCAAGGTCGTTTCGTACCTTCAAATGTCGCTTAATATGGCGTAGGCAGTAGACCCTAGAGAGGATTCCTGCCTGGGAGAAGCCTGCCGCAGAGGCTCCTGCAGAGCTGAATCGAGATTGCCCTTTGTAAGGTCGAACCATCTGGAAGTCTGGAGCCAGTCTTGAAATCGGTCTCTACAAGCCAGACAGAAGCAAGTCAGGAGGTCGAACATGTCTTCGTTCGCTATCTAAGGCTATTGATCGAGGTCAGCTGTGCTGCGCCTCTGTCCAAGTTTGCAGTGGCAGCGTGTCCTTATACTGTAGAGGATTAAGTAGAAGGGCCGAGTGGAAACGAAATTCCCTCTTCCGCGCTTCACTCTTCGCAAGCACCAATTGTCTGATCAAACCTCGCCGTCAATCAATGCTCATGATCAGAGATCTGATTCACAACAGGTAACAAGTGTTCCCGGATTTTCGACAGGCTAAAGAAGTCGTTCTCGACCTGTGCGTGCGTTGCCTCCTTGATCATATAGCCCATACTGCCCCATTTCATACCAAGAGCCAGTCCTTCATACTGGCAAGAGTCAAAGTCAATGACGATAGAGCGATCCAATTCATCAACCATGATGTTAGACGGATTGATGTCATTATGGACGATGCCTATCGAATGTAGGTGATGGATTCCTCGCTCGATATCCTGGAGACAAGCATGTTTGTCGAAAGGTGCATCGGTTTTCAATCTCTCGTCTAGTGTCATCCGATATTTGACGAAACAGAGGCCTGTGATCCGATTGTCGGTCACTTCGCAACCCAAGTACTGAGCGACGTTGGGGTGCGGATGCCTCTTGAGCAGCTCACAAATTTCGGCTTCGTGTAAAATTGGATTCGGGCAACGCATATCCGGGGATGCCTTCTTGGCATTGCCGTAGCTCGAGAGTTGCGCCCTCTTGACAAAGATGTCGGAGGAAGCGGGCTCAGGAGCTCGTGACAGTTGATCAGAGTAAGATGGCCAAATACAGTCGGCGGGGATTGGCGTCTTTGGGAGCTTCTCCAATTCATCTGCGGTCCGGCGTTTGCGACGCAGGGGTTCTTTGATGATGGCGAAAAAATACTCGTTCGTGTGTGAATCGCGAAGGATAAGCTTCTTGTGATCATACACAAGGTCAGCCTCTTCTTCGCCAACCCATATCTGAATGGTCTGATAGATTTCCATGTCGAATGCTAGACCTCCAGATAGCGCAGCAGAAGAGAGATGTTTTGAAGAGCCGCTCGGTCAATATTAGGCGAGTCTTATCTGACTCGAAAGAAACTTGAGAACTGCAGAGAATTGCGAAAGTTGAACAGTTTGGGATTGCCACATCATGCTGCCTTTGAGCCGGAAGCATTGAGTGCATTTGCACTCTTGATGACAGGGCAAATGCACCCTCACGTGACTGATGGGAAGATCGATCCAAGTCCTACGCAACACATAATCCAAGTTGCACAGAGAAAGATAAGGGGGGGCCTCGAACCAGAGTCTGCTCCGATCGCGGCCCGGAGTGTTCTAAAAAGACATGATAGAAGCCAGGAAGCAGTAAGCTACGTGATGAGGTTCACAGAGAGGATCTTTGCTCGTTAGTTGCACGCAATGATCCAGATCACCGGAATCGATGCTGTGCTCTAACGGAGAATACCGATTGATCCCCAATCGTGGCGGCCTGTGGGCAGTGCACCGGAGACGAGCAGCTCGTCGCGGGCTGGCTTGACTTGAATGGACACCAAAAGCCGCGATCCGGGAAGCATGCTCTTGTATGGGACACGGCTGGATCTGGAAACTTGTACACTTGTGTTATGGTGGCGGCTGGATCTGGGTATACATGCTCTTCTTGTATGGTGGCGGCCGGGACTTTGGTATTTCATCCCATAGTCCAATTGGGTCCTGCAGGCATCTATGCTGGCCTGCCCTTCGTTCGGACTTGCGACCATTTGACCGGTCATGTGCTTATCTTGCAATCGACAGTCATGAATCGTAACAAGTCCATCATCAGCAGGATACTCAGTGCTGCACATCGCACAGCCTCATCACGAAACGCCCCACGTGAGTCCCCATACAGTGCTACTTATATTAAAAGCAAAGGGTATTATTCAAGCGCCTATTTACACGTGGTCTTACACATCATGAACATGGAGTAACGGGATAATCTGTAGCAATCACCTGCGTGACAACCTAATTTGGCGGCGGCGGCTGCGGCTTGCGTATAATCTTGATCTTTGGCCGAGCACTCCCCGCATCGACAGCCGTCTTGGCCGTAGAACCGCCGGGTAAAGGCGTCCGCACAACCTCGCCAGTGGGGAGAGGCTTCCTGATCTTGGGGGGAGCAGGGCCAGGCACGCCAAGAATGACGGCAAGTCGCTGGGGACTACTCGTGCGTAGCGTCACCATGCGCCTATTTTTGGGGTCCTTGTCGGCATTGTAGCCCTTTGGCTCCGTCTTCGGTCGTTTGGAAGCCGGTGCGGCCGGCTCTTCCTCTGGTCGGGGTCGCTTCGGGGCCGAGACTTGCAAAGGTTCCTGCGCAGGTGCCGCGGTGCTGGGTTGCGAGGCACTGTTGAGCGGCAAGACAGCAGTCGTTGCCGCGGCGACTTCGCTCTTCGCGGGTGTCTGAAGGGACCGCTGGGATCCGGCGGCCTTGGTGTTGATTTTAATCGAAGATGTCCGTGGCGGTGCCGCTGATTTAGACATGGCGGCGGGCGGCGGCGGCGGCGGCGGCGGGTAGGAGAGCGGAACCTTTGGATAAAGTTTGTAAAAGGACTTGAAGTTCATGAAAAGTCGTCCGGCGTATTGCTGCGCAGATCTCTCAACGGTCCATGCTTTAGGCAGATTCATCGTATAGACCCAGCCCGAAGCCTCTTCAAACATCATGGCTGCGATGTCAAGCAAACTTTCAACCTCGTTCCGGCCAAGGTTAGGATGATCCAGCGCCTTACGCATGGCTGTGCTGTGGTGTCTCTTATCTCCGTCGCAGGTCTCATGCATTTCCTTGCGCAGCGCTCTCAGGGCGGCGTCCAAGCTTTCCCGTCGCGCAAACATTTCTTTTCTGGCTTCAATCTCCTCTGCGGTGTCTTGTACCAGGAGCAACGGATCCTCGGCTTCCTTGGCAGGCGACGCGTTCTTGGTGGCGCTGCTGTGCTCGCCAAAGGCAATGGCTGCGAGACCGCTCGCAATGGCCTGGATCAGCTTGTTACGAACAAAGGGAGACCTGTCCGTCATGAGCGCATACATGAGGAACGTGAAGAAGGCCGAGTCCGTAATAGCCCCCAAGTCAATCAGCGCTTCGAAGCATTTGACACGGATCGAGTCGCGAGTTCCATCAAGGAGGTATTGCCCGAATTCGGCGTACTTCTTCGGGATCACTTCAGCTTTCATGAGGCGCTGCTTCGCATCTAAACCAGCGATTGTCCAAACGTTTTGATATGAGTTGGTCCATTCGTCACGCCGCAGAACACGTTCAATCTGTTCTAGAGCCTCTTCGAGAAACAGGCGCTCTTCTTCCTCTGGGCCCTTGGTCTGCCGCGAGAGCCAGTCGTCCTTCTTCGACGGAATCAGAGACGTAGCGAGTGCTTCCACCAACGTCGCTATGTATAAATGATCGGAGAAGGCGTTCTCCTCGTTGTTGTTGAACAGCAGTTGATCGAGTATGAAGCGTCGTGCCTCCAGGGGACATCGATAGGTGTGATCGCGCACCTGGGCGATGGCTTTAATGATGGCGCGCCTTACGAAGTACTGTTTCCTGTCCGTAAAGTCATTTGGATACGGTTGATTCGTTTGCTCATAGCAAAACATTTCTCGGAAGGCTTTGATGAGCTGTCGCAACCCCAAGAGGGGAATGTCCTTAATGTTTGCTTGTCGAGGCAGTGCTTCAGCCGCCATACTCCGAATGCCGTGGAAATACCGACGGTCGATCAATGTCCGGACAAGAAATCCAGATGCAATTGGATGCAACGGTCCGTGTGTAAGATACAGCATCGCGTCTTGCTGTGCCACAACGTCCCGATCCTGTTGAAGTTGGGAAACATACATGTAAGCCTCAAGGGTGCGTTTCATGTCACAAGCCCACTCGAAGTCAGCATCAACTCGGATCCACTCGTAAGACTCTTGATCCATTTTTCTCTCCGTATCGGGGTCCCATTCGATCAACTCCCACTCTCTGAGGTCATCTGGGCTCTGAAGTACATCACCGAGGCAGTAGAGAAGGGCGTCATCGACATTGTCGGCGAATTCCACCGAGCCTCCACCGCCGATGTGCTTCTCTTTTAGTCTTCGTGTGCGTTTGAGTCGCTTGTATTTTGTGTTGTAGGGGATCTCAAACTTTGTCGATCGAGTTGCGTCTTCGCGGATTTCCAAAATATGTTCGTAAGGAGTTCCATCAGCCTCGTGGATACGCACAGTCATTGGTCCGGTAAACAATGATTGCACATCCCCGACCTTAAGTAGCTCGCTTCTCCTTTCCTTGAAAACTCGTAGAAAATCATGCTTCTCCAAACCGATCGTTCTCTGAGCTACCTGCTGCTGGATCTGATTCAGCGTCAATTCCACGCAGAGCCTCTTCTTGTTGAACCGCGCTTTGACATCGAACCGCGGGCAGCCTGAGCCGTAAACCCATTGATTCCAGAATGCCTCCAACCGATAGCGAGAGCCTTTCTCGCAGACAGACCGAAACTTCTCCGTGTCGAGTATCGTCGATCGATCACTACTTTCGACCTGGGCTTTGGTCAAGAACTTGGAGAGAATACGCATCAAACCGTGGCCACCAGATGCCTTGACCATGCGTTTGTCAAGGAGGAACAGCACCACAGGCGCTTTCAGGGACATGAAGTCCATCTCGAATTCGCCGAGGTGAAGAAGGACGCCGAGGTCGAATAGTGAGGGCCGATTCACGTCAACTTCGACAAGTCTGTCTGACATCATCTTCATGCGAAATCGATGCTCGTTGTTACCACAGAGCTTTTTCATGGACAAATCGGTCATGTAGTGCGCTATGCCGAGAACGAGCCATAAGTCGTTGCGGGTATTGGGTATGATGTTGATCCCGATCCACTGGTACGTCAACGTGAAGACGAGCTTTCTAGTCGTCTCAACGTCATTGTCAATAATATCTTGTGGAAAAAGCAGTCGATTGCTAGCAAAGGCAAGCGAGTGCAACGACACAGTGTCCTCCACCATGTCGTCTAAGAAGCAAATTTTGAAGTTGCCAAACGGATACTTGGCAAAAGTAAAGGTGAGAAAATCAGCCGCCGTCGTTAGAGCTGTGGCGGTGTGGCGCACCCAATCTCCCCGATTGGGTAGACAATACGCATGAACTTTGAGAGCACTGATGCCCAGTTTGACCTCGTCCTCCTCAGTGCGAAATTCTGAGGACAAATCGATGTGCTCGAAAGGCCCAATGGCGAAACCTAGCTTCTGAACGGAGACTTTCTTTTCGGGCTCGAAGATCATTATTTTCTTGCGGTCATTTTGAGGATCGATGGTCTCCTCAACCAGGAATCCAGAGCAGATCGCCGTCATTTCCCTGAGCTTGTCCTCCTCTGCTAGTTTGAGCAAGTGTTCGTTCTGTCCGTGGTTTTTCTGAGCTCCAGTCGACGTCGTGTCCTTTTGGGTGGCCAGTGCTTGCTGGAGCGCGTCGCCGAGAGTTCGGGGGAATTTAAGGGATATTTTCCAGTCGCAACGCGCGCCGTGATCATCCACGCATGGAAATATACAAGACGCCGTGCCGGGCTGGATCGAGTGTCGGGTGTACATGTGTGTGAAGCGATTGTCTAAAGCGTCGGCGCCGACGAAATGCAGTCCGTCGCGAGGATTCTTGTTCGTGAAAGGGATTGAGATTTTGAATTGCTTTACACCCCCACCAACCATGTTTTCGGCGAAAGAGGTAGACGTTCTGATTTTCAGTTTCGGACGTTCCTCACGAGCCTCTGCCTTACCAGCGCGGATGTTTATTTTCAATGAACCATAAACTGGCGTACAACCCTCGATCTCTCTATTCTCGGCGGGCACATCCGTCTCACGGTTGTGAAAAACACTTCTGGTTCGAATCCGGCGTATGTCATGATGTTCGGCGCGCAGATTCCAGTTCTCGGGTTGTGACAGTCTCTTGTACGGGTCGTCATACTCGGCGGTGACTTGGAGCTTCTGGCCCTCGACTGCTTCGCCGTGGAGCTCTCGCATCTCTGTCAGCACGACATTGTCGGTATCGATGTCGCAGTGGGCGCAGTCGATGCAGATAGTCTGAATCTTGTCGGAGAAGGTAACAACGTAGAGGTCCGTGCTTCCTTCGATCTTTTTGTCCCGGAAATTGACATCGAGGCTGACCTCCTGCTTGATGACGAAGAATTCCTGGACAGGAGTATCCTTGAGAGGAGGAAGGTCATCTCCAGAGCCACGATGGGCGGCATCGTCGAAGGTGGGCATGATGATGATGACGACGACGACGACGACGAATATGACGAGGAGAAGTGGGAGGAGGTGAGCGCCCAGTCTCCTCAGGGCCAAACATGGCCAGGTGGATGTGGGAAGATGTGTAAGGTCTTTGTCGCCAAGCAACGGCATACTTTTGAGCTTAATCGCGACACACGACCCACCTGGACGGCACTATCTGGTAGGAACGGGGGACCCACCTCCAGGTGTCAAGGAGCTCTAGTGGGTGCGTGTGCGTGGAGCCATGGGGCCATGCAGTCTAGGATGAGAAGCTGTGTACAAGATCAGAATATGTAGTGCACCATAAGACGCTGCGTTTCAATATGGGGGCCATGTGGTCTTCATCATTAGAGGCTGCGTAGCGTATAGAGAGATATACTTCATCATGAGAAGCTGTCTTGAATATAATAACATTGGATCTACCATGAGAAGCTGCGTGTTAACATGGAAGCCGTGCAATCCATCATGAGAAGCTGTGTGGAATACAAGAGCATGGAGTCCATCACGAGAAGCTGCGTGCGAACACTGCGCCATGTAGTCCGTCAGTCCAACTCTGTTGTCTGCAAAACAGCTACTGTTCTCGGCAGAGACAGGCGAACCTGTACATTTCCATTTCAAGTCGCACCAACTCAATAGACCACAGCCTCCGCCTGATGCGCACATCCACGACCAAGCATCATGGCATCACCAACCCAATCCCGCTCAGCTGCTTCGTGTCCAGCTGATTCCGCCCGTCCACGCCCCCTCCGATCGGTTCCGCGCGGTAGTTGAACAAGTAGTAATGCAGCTGTCCGTCGCCGGCGCCAAACTTCTGCGCTTCCAGGAAGAGGGCATTGTCCATCAGTGACAGAGCGTTGAACACGTCCAGCTTGGCCTTTTTGGCGAGCACCAGCGCGTCGTTGACGAGCTCGTTGAGCCGTGTCTTGAGGGCTGATTGATCTACGGGCTTGTTGTCGGCGCCTACGAGTCCGACTTCGGTGGCGTAGTAAAAGAGGTAGGCTACGCGGAGCACGTCGTTGGTCTTGATGATGGACGACTCCACGCAGAAGAAGGAGATGAAGTCGGTGATTTTCTTGTCTTTGTCCTGGAAGGGACGACGTCAGCACGGAGTAGGCCGCATTGGTGAGAACACGAGTCAAGGTGCTGAGAGGGGGGGAAACGAGAAGTTAAGCAATCGAGTGAGAATAGGTAATGGACGGGGCATTGTTCGGCCGGAAGAGAAGCATTCAATGGCACAGAGAGAGAGAGAGAGAGAGAGAGAGAGAGAGAGAGAGAGAGAGAGAGAGAGGTTTAGCAAAAGGAGCACCTACTTCGACAACATAGGACCAAATCACCTGACTGCCCTCCTTCTTGGGCAGAAACCAGTGTCGGACCTCGTCGGCCGTGAATTCGGGTGCCATGTCAAACTTGGCCAGGTACTTGGTGAGCAGGTCCAGCACCGCATTCACGTCCCCGTCATGCATGGGTCGCAGACCTTTAATCGACGTCGTGTCGGGCAGCGCGTACTTTCGAATCTGGTACTGCGGCTTGCTCCCCGCCGGCAGCGGACTGAAGCCGCACTCGTGGAGTTTGGGCCAGTTGAGCGCGCGGTGAAAGTATCGACAAGTGCTGACCGGTCGGGGCAGCACGATGCCTGCCGTGAACAGGCCCTGCCACACGCCGTCGACGTTGCTGATACGCGTAATCTCCTTGATGAGCACCGGTGCCATGCGTTTCCCGCGAAGCTTTTTGTGGACGCAGAGGAAATTGACCTCGGACGATGTGAAGGTCTTGCTGCGCACGCGGATTCTGACGGGCACGGCCGAGATGAAGGCGACAAGCCTGCGCGACTGCGTTGCCCGCACTCCCACGTGATACCTCCTCTGCCAGCCAGGTGCCATCATGGCCCATCGGAGCACCTCGGGGATGTAGTTGAAGCGAAACATGGCCTCGTCGTCCTCGACGTAGTGGCCATTGAGCAGCTCGTACACCTCCTTGATCTCGCCGTCGTCGGCCAGGTCCACTGTCACCCACTCGAAGCCCGCGATCAGCGGCTGCGGCTCCTTGTCGATCTCGTCGACCGTCTGTAGTTTTAGGGGTCCATCCTCGAGCTTCTTGCCGTCATCGCCAAACCTGGGCACGGGCTGCGTCTGCCAGAACTTGTATGCCCCCATGTCCTTGGCGTTCTTGCCGCTCGCCGCCAGCCCCGTCATGACGTCCGACAGGTTGAGGCGCCTCAGCATCGATTCGAGTTGCTCGGGCGATGGATCTGAGCCTCCCGATGCCGCGGTGAGTTCCTGCATCAGACTGGGGTTGAGGGCCATGAATTCCCGCATCTGCTCGGGAGTCAGCTTTTCGATCGCCTGCTTGCCACCGGCGGCGCCCTGATCATCTTCGGATTTCCCAGAAAGCAACTGCTTGATCTTCTTGCGCTTCGACTTCTTCTTTTTTTTCCTGTTGACCTCGGATGCTGTGCCTGTGGCTGCCTCATTGCTCGGGTTGGCCTCGTCGTCATCGTCGGAACCAGATTCGCCCTCGTCCACTTGCTTGCCTTTGTCCACGATGGGTTCGACGGGCTTTGATTCTTCCGAGGGCATGATGGCGTGGATTGCCGCTCACTTGGGCTTGTTGTCGAGGGATGGCACTCCGATGAGGAAGGGGTTTGGGCGGCAAGACTCGAGGCGTCGACGAGTGACCTAGGTGGACCGCGATGCATTGTGTGTCGTGGTCTTCACTGTCGGTCGGTACACGTACTCGTGCCACGCCCCACCATCTTAACGGGCTCATCATTATAAAGGGCTACTTGGACCGGAAGGATCCGCCGACAGCCGACAGGACGATATCCGACCATTCGGTGTGCTTGGATGCATCAAAACAATAGACGACTGTAACTTGAATTTTCAAGTCAGTCTCTGCGCAGAAATTCTCAGCGTTATACCATTAAGCAGAGCCACAGCTTAGCTCTATGAAAGTTTCCCAGCTTCCGAAACCAAAGCTACTTTATCGAGAGCATGGAGCTGCAGTGGGGTTTCTGCGGGGTTGGCAGTCCCACCCGCTCACCCAGGCAAGGCGCCGAAGGACCCAGAAACTTACCCTCCATCGAGCCGCAGCTGTAGCTTCCCGCAAATTCGCGATTGGAAACGGCTGAAAGCACGGATTTCCCCCCAATACAGCAGCAGTGTTATTATCACTCAGAGGTCATGACACCTATCCCAATTTTTTCTGCGTCGACGCAAACATAAATTGATCCTAATATCAAACAAAAATTCCCTATGTTCCGAAGCATCTCATCACCGCCTGAATGACAGCTGATGAAGAGACAACTTGGTTGTGACCTGCGACAAAGTCAGCCAACGGCCGCAGCGCAACGTCCCATTGCCACAATGCCTAACAATGCAAGCCAATATGGACGGGGGAAGCGAAAGGCAAATTGCACGATAACTCACCTCCGTGCACAACCACGTGCTGTCGAATCGTGATGTCCGGGCTTGCCTCGATGGTCGCAACAAACCCACCACCAGGACTCATCTCTGTCACATCCTTCTTCAAATCGCCAAATTCTTCCGGTGTCATCCCTTGAGTCGTCGTAACCGCGCTAGCTGCAGCGTGGAACAGAATCTGGTCGTGTTGCCAGGGGATATCCCAGTCGTCAAGCGCGTGTACCAGTTCGAGGTGAAGCCTCCCTCTAGCCTGACGCACAATGTTCGCCAGTCGGTCTGCCGAGTGCCACTTGTCCACAACATATTTCTGCAGAAATTGGACGGCCGAAGGCCAGGCAGTGAGAGGGCCCATGACGGGAAATATGCCACTGATGCGGTAGCCTGTCAACAAGTTGGACAAATCACTGAATCCGGCTACGAGAACGATGCCTGCAAACTCTACACCTCTGCCGGTGTATCTTTCCGCCACACCGCTGACCACGGCCGTTCCTAGACTGTGACCGAATAGCACGATTTGCTTTGACGGCACACCTGCTACGTTCGTGGCCCATTCTATGAGCGTTGCTGCGTCTTGTAAGAGACCTTCCTCGCTGGGTACGCCCGTGGAATGACCGAAGCCGCGATAGTCGATGGCTATCACATGATACGATGACGTGTCCGTCAACGAATGATAACTGTCAGCCCGATACATCTGAGCCACATGACCGGCGTTCTGTTTCGCTTTCCGTTAGCTACCGCGACGCTTAAGTCTGAGTGACTGGTGAAGGAGGAAACAGACTCCATGGACTACTTCTCGTCAGTGCCAAGACATGGAAAGAGTGTGATCGGACAACAAAGCTTACAATAGAGGATCAATTTGGCGTTCGGGTCAGACTTAAGCAGCCGAAGCGACTCAGGTAAGGCGGAGCCCTGCGAAACAGTTTCGGAAGAAGCTTCTTTGACAATCCGGGCCTCATTCTGGTGGAACAAAGGCAGCGGCAGGATGTGCCACGCATAGAGCTGGTTACCGTCCGGCGTTATCAGAGAAAAGGGGGTCACTTGATGCTCTGCAAAGCCCAGCCCATCAGCCATTTCAATCTTGCCTCCAGTACTCCTTTATCAATGTGGGCGATCCTACTTGCGAATCCCCATCTTTCTGGCTCGTTCACATTGTGCCATAGAAGGGTGTTGAATTTGTGTGCATAAAGGAAGCTACTGCAATTAGCCTGGCCGGCGTTTCCTGAAATCTCCCTAATGGCGGATGACGTACTGTCGTTGGAAGAAGGGTGTAATCGCAAGCATCCAAAAGCCAAGGTAAAAAGCGAGAGGTACCGTCACGGCCAAGGAGGCGGCCCGCATCAATGTTTGCGTCATCTGACCTTGTTTCAATGCAGCAAACAATCTTTCAAGGGAGGGCGGAAGGAGACCTGGCGAGGATCACGTGTGTTTGGCACGGCGAGCTGCGAGAGAGTGTCTGAATTAATCGACTCTCGCGGTGGCTTTCTCGGACATGATGCTTACTGGCGGTGTATGTGCCTCGGCAGGACCAGTGTCAATCGCACTGCAGCAGCCAAGGCGGCCAGATCAAGTCAATGTCTCAGCTCACCGGTATCTCTATCAACTTCCTGCAGCTGAATGCCGACCTATTGGTCGGTGCTGAACGGATGAGGTCGTCTTCTCATGCTCATTAGTCAGCCCAGCCCCTGCCGTTCCGCTGCCTGAATGGGTCGTAGTCAGTGGAGCTGTGGGCTGCAGCTCCATCTCCCACGAATCAGGGCCAGGCAACGCCGATACTTGTCTGTGTGTTGTGTTGCTTTGGCCCACGCCGACGCCCTCGACGAAAGAGGGACGGGGGCGCCGAGATATTGCTCGGTTGATAGAACGAGGCTGGCGCTCGCCCGATACGCCAATCCCCAGGGGCCTCGACGGCAGCTGTTTATTTACAGGCAGCAAGAAGATCTGACCCTTTTTCGCTCTAGTCTCGCCTTCACCGCTCGTCCCATGATCATAGCTGCATCGCCAACGCCAACGTCGCCAACAGCAAGTGTGCAGTAGCTCAGCTCCGCCTCTTTCGTTCCAGCAGACCAATCACGAATCTCCATTGCGACAACCTCTTCAATTGTGCCGGTCTTGGTCTTTGTCGTACCCCTCGAACCTGGTCAACCAACTGTACTTACTGCATCTGCCCAGACTCTGCCTCAGTCACCGCGGCCCCTTGTCAATTTCTTTTCGTCTGGCCGCTGTTGTCTCGTCTGTCTGCTGGTCACGACGTCTCAACCATGACTTGCCTCTTCAGCACCGAATGAGTCCCCGTATTCGACCTCGCCTCGCTCAGCCGTAATGGAGCGGAAACGGAAGCTGCCTCCTCGAGCCGCTGCTCGACAGGACCAGGCCGCCAAGAGGAATAGACGAACGCCCACTCCAGTCGAGGTCGAGCCACCTCCTCGCGAACCCTCGCCTAGTCCGCCTCCCCCACCGCCTGCCCCTTTGCCGAACTCGATTGAGGCCGGAAAACCGCTCCCGACCGTCGAGCAGGCCCAACCTACTGACTTGTCGAGCCAAGAGTACCAGTCCCTGACCGAGAGGTAATTCCCCAGTGGCGTCGTGTTGAGCAAAGCCAAATTACTTGTTCTTTTTTCTCATCTGCTTCACTTTCACAGCGGCGTACTGTCCGAATCGCTAGCGAGGTCCAGAAACAGATGGATCAACGAAGGACTATTCGAGAAGTTCTGGTCCAAGCCGCACAAGAGAAAGGGTGTATTGCAAGAAGATCCCAATAATCCGCCAAAGGACAGCATGATGAAAGTCGGCGCTGTCAAGGTCATAGTCGAGCCCCATATTATCGAGGCAACAATGTTCGTGGTCAAGACTTCCAAGCTCTCGCCCGCTGAGCAAGCCAAGCTGAGCCCGCACCTCAAATTCGAAGGTCAAATTTCCTCATCACTTCAAGATGGATCAACAATGCCGAAGCCCCCAACCCCTGCGCGGCCTGTACTTCAATATGGTCCTTCTAATGGATCCATGCCTCCTCCCAGTGGTCCTTTGCCTGCGGCTACAAAGACGGCGGCGAATCCGGCGACAATCTCCCCTACAACACCCGCTGATAATTCACCGGCGGCACCAGCGGCGACGACTCAAAAAACACCTGCTGCAACGACCGTGACCACAATGACGCCTCCTATTTCCCCGTCTGTCGCCTCCGAGCCGACAGCGACGTCGAAGCCATCGGCTGTGCTTCCTTCGGACCGTTGCACCATTGTACCACCCACATCAGCGCCTACGTCTCAGCCTTCATCCATGGCGAACAACCCCAAAGTATTGTCGGCTCCTGCCCACACCGCCACAACTCCAAATTCGGGACGCTCTGGGCAAGCACAAACAGCCCTTAATCCTTCCCAGCCGGTCCGGGCATTACCACAGTCATCGCTACAGCATGGAAGGGGAGTCGAGGTCTCAGGCGTAGGCCCCCATCAAGCCTCCGTCAATGCAGCTCAAGGCTCATTAGTGGTGAGTGGCCCTGGACCTCTGGTTTCTCCTCAAACTCGTGCCAAACAGCCTGCCACACAGCCTACTTCCATGTTTCAGACCGTCACTCGCCCGAAGCCCGAGGATTCGCGTAGAGATGGCGCTGTCCCGGGACCCCCGGACTCTGCATCACGGATCGCAGCTCCTGGTCCTAGCACAGCCTCTAATCAGTCAAAAGATCCTGCCCCTGCAGCAGCGAAACCCAACCCGACGATCACTTCACCAAACAAGCCATCGGCCAGTGATCCAGTCATTGCCCTGCTGGCCCAAAAGGCGTCAAAGGATCCAGAACTGCGTGACTTGATGAAGCGAGTTGCTGTGGGGGAGTCGAGGCCTGGAGAAATAGCCACATTCCAGAAGATTATCAGTCAATTGACGACAGAGTTCAAGCAAAATGGGGGACAGCTCGGACCACCTGCCGACCAACTCATAGTGGATAAAAGAACGGTGAAATACTTCGCTGACGAAGTTCGCACCATCTTGGATATCGTACTGGCGTCGAATCCCACCCAGACGTCTTCGGAATTACGACCGCCACCGCGTAGTGATCCTCTAGTGGTCCTACTTGTCAAGACGGCTCTGGAAGACGCGCGCACCCAGGATATGATACGCCGCATTGCCGAAGGAAAACCGGGCCACACAGACGCCAGAGACTTGAAGCAGATTCTCGACAGATTGCATCGAGACGCGAGCACCACACCAAAAGCTACACCTGCGGCGACGTCCACATCGCAGCAGCAGCCGGTCGTGGCTGCATCTCCCGTCCTTCATCAGACAAACAGCTTACCGCAGCAAAATACTATCAAGCTCAGTCAACCTCAAATCTCTAAGCCAAAAGGTCCTCCGTCGACGAATCGGCCCGATGTCTCGGCAGTTGTATTCGATTTCGGCTCCGGAGATAGATATCTTTTCCCCAGATACAGTATTCTCGAGTTTCAGCCTTCACAGTCAGGGCAACACGTGATTGCTTCATTTCTCATTGTTCGAAAAGGTAGTACTTCCGAATACGGTGGAGATCCTAAGCTCGACTACTACCAACCTGTGACGATTCGTCTGCAAACAAGTTCCGGGCGGCGGTATCTCGAGAATCTTACCAGAGTCGTTGCTCCTCCGGCAGAGGTGCGGCGATACATGGATGATGTCATGGACAACATGACACGATCGGAATTTGTGCTCCTTGCAATGAGACTGCCACGTGCCGACTTTGATCCCGAAGAAGCCACTGTCGCCCTCGAAGACGGCAAAGCAAGCAGCTCGACACCAAAGTCCGAACCGGAAGCAGAACAGCATTCTGCTCCCAGAGCGGACGTAATGTGGGCAACGGTCGGCGGCAGCAAGACTGTGCCATCAGGCATATCTGTGAAACTGCAAGACCCGGAACAAGAAGCCCAGACGAAGTATGAGCGATTAATTCGATCGGTCGCCGAGAAGGAGGTGGACATATTATGAGTATTCTGTAACAGCATTCTCGTTGTTGGTAGTACCATGCTCGCTTCTCTTTCCTTCATTATTTTAGGAATACTTGTTTTGTCTTTGGAGCGGGTTGGGGCAAGGGGTGAGTAGTTCGACAGGTTGCGCATAGCGAATTAGAAGGGAGCTCATTCCTTTTTGTTCCTTTGCTTTTCCTTAATCGCATCTCTTTCCCAGAACGGCTGGGTGATAGATTGATGGGAAGGCATTCTTCCGTTATAATTACGAAACGATGCAATCATGAATCTTGCATTTGCGACCGCTGCTGTCTTCACTCCAGCTCATGACCTATGACAAAAGTTTCAAGAATAATGGTGTCTGAACCAGAGTAAAATGTAGCGTCGCAGCATTTGTAGCCGACTAGCAGAATAGGACGTCTACTTGGGTTGAAGATGGTAGACACGAGGAGCACCTCTTTATGATCGTCTACGAGGTGCAAGATTGCAGCTTGACCTGCTTCGACGAGACCATTCAAGTAGTTCACCGGCAATTCAGGAAGAAGTAAACATACGACAGTGCATTTTGAGCATATTCGCATGCGCTTGTAACTACCACAGGAACCTAGCCTACTACTACTTTGGGTAAAGTACTTTACTTAAGTAACCTAACGTACCTTATCCTACCCTTGCTACAATCAAAGGGCATCATCCATCACAGCGGGGTCCAAGTGGAGACCTACTCCAACAACACCTGCAGACGTCACGACTTGCACCTTCCACGATCCAACCTCTACCGCACACAACCACACTCACGATGGGCGACAGATTCCCCTCCCCGCCGGGCCACCTCCCCTCGTCCTTTGACACCGACGAGTTCGTCCCCCTTAATCCCCTTCAAAGACTCAAAACACCCCTCCTCACAAGAACAAAGCTAACCCCCCCTTCCCCCCTCCAGGGACTTCTACAACGAGCGCCCACGCCAAAAGCTCCTCCGCAAGATCAAACAAGAACCCCTCGTCCCCCTCGGCATCGGCCTGACCGTATACGCATTCATCAATGCCTACCGCGCCCTACGTCGCGGCGACTCCCGGCAAGCCAACCGGATGTTCCGCGCCCGTGTCGCCGCGCAGGGTTTCACCGTCCTAGCGATGGTCGTCGGAAGCATGTACTACAGCCGAGATCGGGAGAAGACCAAGGAGCTGCGTAAGCTGAAGGAGGAGCGCGACGCTGAAGAGAAGCGCCAGCGGTGGTTACGTGAGCTGGAGGCGAGAGATGAGGAGGATAAGCGGATGAGGGCGGCGGTGGCAAGGAGGCGGGAGAGGGTTGTGGCGGAGGAAGAGGTGGTGGCGGAAGGAGGCGTGCAGGGTACGGGGGGGATATTGGGGAAGATGGGACTGTGGTCCAAGGGGCAGGAGAAAGGGGATGTTTCGGATGGCGTCGAGGCTGTGGTCGTGGGTAAGGCCGATGATGAGGAGAGACGCAGCAAGAGGGAGAACCCGAAGAGCTCGTTGGGGACAATTGGGGAGGTTTTGACCCGGGAAAAGAAGGAAGATGGGCCAAAGAAGTGAGCTCTGGATTGATTGTTCTGAAAGGGTTACTGAGGCCATACTCGACGGAAGCCACACACCCGGGAAGTGAGCGCTGAGCTTATTCTGTAAATGTTTCACCCATGTGGTACCGGACTTAATTTTGGAGATGCGGTGTCAAGCAAATGTTATTGATACTTGATCCATACATGACCGGCCCTAAACCCCCCAGAAGACAAAACTTCAATGCTGCCAGCGCCAAGAATAACGTGACAAGGTGCCGCACTCAGGCCATGGACCCCCCACTGCGATTTGCTCCTATCAGGCCAGCCATTTCCAATAATGCCCTGTCAGCCTCTATATCCCCAGTCCCCAGGTTAATCTTTCTTCGAGCTTCAGCTTCTCGTTCCTCCCAGGCCCATCTCTCTGCCTGCGCCTTGGCTTCATCGTCCCCGCCGCACCCCCAGACTTCCAACTGATCTATCTCGAACCGATCCTCAAAGTCAAACTTGCGCGAAGCACTGGTGCGGAACGCGCCACCGCGCGAAGTGTAGTCATGGTGAAAGACACCAAACTCGAAAGACTCGTTGAGGAGAAGCGAAACTGGTCCCAATGAGTAGTGGGCGTCTTTCCGAGAGGACTTTGTGGGCTTGGGGTGCGGCGCGCCGAACGCTATACAAGACCGGTGGCTGGGCGGCTTGGTGAAAGCCACGTAGTCAGTGTTGATGGTAGACGCAGAAAACACGTCGTGGACGGGTTCCAGCTGGAAAATCACCGTGTCCGCATCACCAAAGCAGTCCCTATGGGTATGTTTCCAGGGTTCGCGTACAAAGGCTCCGTAGGTTACGCGTTGCCCCTTGCTGCCATTACGAAAACGCTTCGACGGCAGAGACTGTGCGAATGATGCCTCTTGACCACCGTTTGGGACGTCGGCTAGTCTTGTTCCGCTCACCAGAAAGATCGTGGGGGCACGCCAATTTAAGATTTTGGACTCGAGGCTGCCCATGGAGAACCCTGCGTCATTGCCCGAATACAAACATCGGACCCTCCGAAATAAGGATGATGCAGGCAGAAAAAAAGAGATCTGAGCCAGCATATGATCATCCAGGATGTCACCCTTATCGGATAGCAGTGGCTGCGCTGTTTTTCGCGCAGCACCTGTCTCATTCATGCTATCTCCTTGGTGCTTCGAAAAGTCAAGGTTTTTCGAGAAAAGGAAATGCTCAAAAAGTGCGTTGAAGCTATTGAACATGTTGGGAAAGAGGATGGGTATCATTGCGTGGAATTGTCTGTGATTGATCCCGGGAGCAGTTTCGACATTGACGAATGAGGCTAATATGCATTCGGCTGTCTCTCTGAGGCGTTGAAGCTCGGCGTCGGCAACGCGGTCTGAATACTTTGACAAGCTCTCTTGCGCATTCAAAGGGGCGGCCAGGAGCAACAGCATGACCAGTTTGCGAAAGTTATCCGTTGGAATGATGGCGGTATGATGGCCAGGATCTTTGCGCTGACTCACGGCGTCTTTGATGTCGAGAAGCTCATAGGCAGTAAGGACCAGATCTTCGTCGTCATCGTCAACGGTGTCATCGTACTCATCCCCTACTTGCTCTTCTCCCGGGCGATCAATTGCAAAACCCCTCCCACCGACCGCGCTGCCTGCTTTGTGATCGTGAACTTCCGATGTGATCGGCGACGCCACGGACGGCTTGCGTTCGTAGACAGCCAAGCTTTTGAAAATGAGTTTGGTCCTGTCAGCTGAGCCGCGGGCCAGCGCATGTCTGCACCGCTCAGTCAGGATGACGATGACCATGATCATCTGTGGCAGCTCCAGAACAGCAGGCGCATCTTGCAGAAACGGAAACGCGCCAAGGTACGAAACCATCTGGAAAAGGACGGGCGATGCTCCCAAAATATCAGGAATCTCCAGGTATCGGGCAATGGTCTCTTCCTTCAAATGCAACACTGTTCCTTGCCGATCGGCGAGTGTCTTGAAGACGTCCTGCAAGGAATAAAACTCCAGCGACGTGAAGCACTTGGTTCTGAACTTGGCAGCCTAAAGTAAGAATCTTGTAAGAAAATCGACAGCTTGCACCCCATGTACCCTACCCAGAGCAAGCCAGCGCGGGCGCGAAGCTCCAAAGTGACTGGGACTGCTTACGAGCTCTCGGACTAGGTCTTCGCGAGATTTGGCATGGACGCTCCCGTCAGACTGGTTCTGACCCATACTTGACTGTCGACGCTGATCAGGCTACCGGGCCTGCTTGCTTTGGTCGTCAATGTTGGAGGGTTTTTGGGAAGTTTGGGAGGAGGAGCGCCAGATTGCTTATTACGGCTCTGATGGCTTGCGCCACTGGGCACGAATGATCAGGTAGATTTGATGGAAGAGCAGAGGCCAATCAAGGCAGAAAAAATGCAGCAAGACACAACAAGCATGATGAAGTCTTAAGTCGTCTCTCCCCCGAAAACGAAACAATGGCATCGAGTATCGAATTAAACATCAACAGCCCACCAGATAAGTGGCATGACCCCTAGAGGACTTGAGGTCGGGTACGGAGTAGAGAAGGAGTGGAGCGCGTACGTCGGCCCTCGTCAATGCGAAAAGGTGGGCTTCCGAATGGGAAAGCGCGACTAGCAGCGGCTTACCCAAAATCCACCGGGGGAAGGTGCATATCACAGCTGTGTCGAGGCTGCGATGGCAGCACAGCGACAGGCTTTGCATGACCAGGCATCAACGACGCAACAAGAGTTCTCTGCACGGTGCCGGAGGCTGGACCACACCATACGAGGGTCTGGGGCACGATGTTGATGATGATCATCCTCACTCGCCTGCTCGTGCCACTGGCATGCCTCATCGGACTGGGAGCATGCTTTGACAAGCCCGACGCTGAGTATCCTCAGCTGCTGGACGCCACTCTGGATGAACTGCGCTTTGGTCTGGACTCGGGCAACTTCACCAGCGTTGACCTTGTCAAGGCGTACATTGCCCGAATCGGCGAGGTGAACTCGCGGCTCCGAGCTGTCAACGAGATCAATCCGGATGCTCTCTCCATAGCAGCAGCGAGAGATGGGGAGCGCCGTGCGGGTAGTGCTATCTCGAGACCCCTACATGGAATTCCCGTGCTTCTCAAGGACAACATAGCGACGCGAGACAAACTCAACAATACTGCTGGCTCATTCGCCCTCGTTGGCGCCAGACCCATGGAGGACAGTACCGTCGTCACTAAGCTTCGGAACGCCGGTGCCATCATTTTGGGCAAAGCCAATCTGTCGCAATGGGCGGGCATGCGCGGTGCGAATGCCAGTCAGGGGTGGTCTGCATATGGGGGCCAAACGCTCGGCGCGTATTATCCAAACCAGGTGCCAGAGGGATCCTCGTCTGGCAGTGGCGTCTCGACGTCGATAGGTCTTGCGTGGGCATCTCTGGGTACGGAAACGGCTGGCTCTATTATCGATCCGGCGCACGTGAACAACATTGTTGGCATTAAGCCCACTGTTGGTCTCACGTCTCGCTATCTGGTCGTGCCCATCTCGGAGCACCAGGACACTGTCGGTCCCATGGCAAGGACAGTCAAAGACGCGGCGTATTTACTGTCGGCTATTGCAGGATCAGACAGCAACGATAATTACACATCAGCTTCGCCTCATGGAGAACGTCCCCCCAACTACGTTTCGGCTTGTAACAAGAACGGCCTCACTGGGAAACGGCTGGGTGTGGCCAAGAACATTGGAGACTTCCCAAAATATCCCAGTGCTATGCCCGTCTTTGACGTGTTCAACGAGACCCTCGAGATTCTTCGCGCTGCCGGGGCCGAGATCGTAGAGGATGTTTATCTGCCAGGCATCAAACCCATGGTTGAAAGTCGACATCAGTGGGGATCCATCGTGGTTGGACAGGATTTCTTGACCGATCTCCCTCGCTACCTGGCCAGGCTGGATACCAATCCCAATAACATTACTTCTGTAGCGGAGCTGCGCAAATTCAGCCAAAAGTACCCTGGCGAGGGGTTTCCTGCCCGGACTACGGATTATTGGGATCTCGTCCTTCAACGCGGGTTCAATAATACGTCACCGGAGTGGTGGAGCAATTACACGACCCTTCAATACCACGCAACGACACTGGGCCTAAACGGAGCACTGCGCAATCATTCACTGGACGCCATGATCATGCCCAGTGTATTTGCTTCCATGCTGGCTGCTCCGGCCGGAAATCCAGTGGTTTCTGTCCCCTTGGGCAGAACGCCTGATGACACAGACTATGTCAAAGATGAGCACGGCTTGAACCTCAGCGGACCAAATCAGCCGTTCGGACTTGGTTTTGCGGGAGCTCATTTCAGCGAAGAAACCCTGATTGAGATGGCTTACGCCTTTGAGCAGCTTACAGTGATGCGCCTCAGAGTTCTGCCCTCTGTGAAACCAGAAACGGAGTTGGCGGACATTGTACGACAGCGCGCGAAAGGAAACGGATTTCATGAAGCCGGTGAACGCGTGGGGGTGGCAGAACTGTGACGGCTGAACTCGAAAATGGAGCTACGGTGGAAGTCAGTCATCGTAGCGTGAGCCAAAGTGTACATGAGCAATGCGAAAACGCCCTTAATTTTTCTCCTAAATTCACTATTTCTTCGAAAGTAATGTGCATCAAGGAGAAGATAGTGGCGGAGCTTCTTATCAAGGCTCAACAGTCAGAAAGGTAAAAAGTGTAATGCGACTGCTAGTCGCGCTTTCTGGTCTCCTTCGCCAAGGCCCGGGTAATAACATTGAATACTATACGGCGAGATCCCGCGTTTTGAAAGTCCCTCAAATTTCCCTATTCGAAAAAATTGAAATTCCTTCACCGGCAATATCTTGCGGGTCGAATGAAGCTGGACCAGGCATTCGGAATATTTTCATCTCTTATTTGCCGTGCCTCAGAGCGCGGTACATCTGAGGGTCTGCGCAGCGACCATATCAATCCCGCCTACTCGTCCTCAAAGTGACATGATTCCGCCTTCGCTCAAGTCCCAAGGAGCACAAAGCCACACTTTATTTCTTCCAACTCATGTTTGCAAGACTTTGAGTTTCGCTGCGGATTGGCCACTTGTGCAGCAACAAGCTCCACTCCGACTCCCGCTTATCAATCAGTCACAACCCAAATCCTCGGCATTCACTGTCATCCATCTCTGCGACCCTCTCCTGTTCTAAATGATGATGCTCTTCCATGATGACCCGGCTCGGTGGCACGCCGTCCGAACGCGCAATGCCCTGGCAGATGGATCCTTTGTGTACGCCGTTAAGACGACCAAGATTTATTGCCGGCCGACGTGCAAAGCGAGGCTCGCGCGTCGCGCAAACGTCTCTTTCTACCCCACGGCCTCGGCGGCGTCAGCAGCCGGTTTCCGCGCCTGCAAGCGATGCAAGCCCGACGTGGAAGGCTCCATGCCCGACGAAAGGGCCGTTTTGCAGGTGTTCAGCTTCGTCGCCGCCCCAACGGCCCAGCAGTTGAGTGTGAGCGAAATGGCGAAACGCACGGGGTTGTCTAAATGGCATTTTCACAGAGTGTTCAAGAAGACGATGGGAATGACGCCGCACGAGTACTTGCGCAGGAGTCAGGCTGCGTTATCACTTCACGAGGGGGACGGAGGGACCTGGCCAGAGCAACTCGACTTGGATCACGGTCACGGCTCAACACTGCATGGGGCGTCAGAATCATCAGCTGGGACAGCGAATCGCACCGCCGCGTTGGAACCCCTGTTCCTGGATGACCTGGATGACCTGAATGATCTACTGTCGTGGCCAGCCTCGCCGACAGAAAAGACGGCTTGATCCATTTCGCAAGAGGCTCCGCGAGCGGTGACTGGTAGCAAGTCTCGGCTCGGAGATGAAAAAACTTACCCACACGGCAACTCTGCAAAGCGTCGGTCATCAGAGCAACGGGAAAAAGTCAGACAAAAGCAAGGATCCCCCATAGGGCTATCCACAGCCAAGGGGCAAGGCAGGCCGCGCTTTTGCCCGTCGGTGCGAGGCCATATCGGTGTTACGCGGAGCTGACTAAAGCGCGCACGCTGATTGGTCGCAAATCCACGGACCAACGGACTTTTGCTGCGGCTCGGCCCTGACGTCGGTCACGTCAGTTCGTTATTTTCCATGCGAGCTTAGACACGGCCAACCAGGCGATAGGGCCGTGGTGAAATAAAAAGGCCTTGTGATGCCGCATTGTCTGCCAAGGCTCAACACATTCGTTCCCGTCTTTCGCCAAAACCCCCCCAACCTAGCTCCCCCTCGTCATGTCTTCCGAATCAAGTCCCCTGCTCGCTGAGCCGTCGTCAGAACGCGCTTTCCCCTCAGCGTACGACTCCAGGTCCCTGTCCAGCACATGCACCTCTACTAGCACAAAGTCAAAATTCGACTTGAGCGATGCCCTGCGAGACATCATCATCGGCTTCTCGGATGGCGTCACCGTGCCCTTTGCCTTGACGGCGGGGCTCTCTTCCCTCGGGAGCACCAGGCTCGTCATCCTCGGCGGCCTCGCGGAGCTCTTCTCGGGCATGATCTCCATGGGACTGGGCGCGTACCTCGCTGCCGTGACGGAACGCGACACATATCACTCGCAAGAGGAGAAGCAAACGGCCTGTCTACCCGACGACCAGCGCTCCGAGATCTACAGCATCCTTGAAAAGTACAACGTCTCCCGCTCTGCCGCCACGCCCCTCGTCGACGAGCTCTGCGCCGACCGCTCTCGGTGGCTGCGCTTCAAGATGGACTTTGGCCTCAAGATGGAACAGCCCAATGTCCACGCCGCCTGGATATCCGGCCTGACCATGGGTCTGAGCTACTTTGTGGGCGGCCTCATCCCCATGCTGCCCTACTTCATCCTGTCCAACATTCGGGACGCACTGCTCGTTTCCGTCATCGTCACCGTCATCATCCTCCTGGGCTTCGGCTACGTCAAGAACTACGTCGCCATCCGGAACCACAGGGCTGGGCTGTGGGGTGCCGTGCAGACGCTGATCATTGGCGTCTTGGCCGCAGGCACGAGCTACATAATCGTGAAGAGCTTGGATAGTGGGGATGCATGAGGGGAGCGAAACTTATTTGTTTGAAAGCGCGGCGTTGGTGGGAAAAGAGATGATGTACGACATATGTCTGTCTAGAAACGGACTCACTCAACTTGTTTATATGACGACTTGACGGCGTTTCTAACTATGATGATCTGTGATGCTGCTCCGTGTGCTGCCCAAGCGTTGTCCATGATGTGCACGGCCAACGTCACGCAATGTGACACGTTCTAGCAGGTTCTGCCACATGCGACGAATCAGCCATCTGTAAACATTGTTGCTTGCTGCCACACCCCCTTGAGCCACGGTACTGACTGCTACGTCATTCGTCCTCACATCACAACGCTTAGTCGAGGACTTGGCGCGTGGCGCTTTATGAGTTCTCCATCCCCACACGCCACTTTCATGGCACCTGCGAGAGAGTTCCAGCCAATTCCATAACGGCGAGAATCACAAGTGTACATTGCTTATCTGTTTTTGGTTTTTACCTTGCAATCACACGCGACGCGGCACCGCGATGTGGCTTTTGGTGGCTGCTGTAGCGTTTTGATTGCAGGGTGATGACGCAAGAGCGAAAAGTCTGTATCACCGGCATATTTGCTAGAGGGCCAGGACTGCAAAAGGATCAAGGCCATCATCATTCATGTGCTGAGTACCATGCGGTGCAAAGCGGTGATTACGGTGCAGATACCCTACCCGATGGCTGATCGATGTACGATACTCTGCCATGAACCGAGACGCCATTGAACTGTTCAATCTAGCTTCTACGAAGATATCCACGGCACTACAGCGTGCATACTCCAGCCAAATCCAGTTCATGTGGCTTTCAAAGACATCAGTCCAGCAATCGCAACTTGCAACTATTGTTGGGGAGTACATCATCGGTTTACTTGCGCTGTGGAGTCGTTCACGTACGATTGCCTGCACATTAGTGAGCAAAACAAATCGTGGAGGACTGCGTGAGCGTGTTCAGGCGAAGCGCTACTCATCGAAGTCATTTTTTGGGTGCGAAGTGTCAGGTCATAGTGTACAGTACGCGCTGGTCGATCCCTGTAGATACGGCAAGGCAAACGTGGCGCGTTCGTCAACTTGATTACTCCTCTGTCCAGCAAGTGAATTTGAGTCATCTCGTGACGCGTTCGTGAGGCAAGAACCAATTAGCTCTCAGCACGCATGCAAACTTTGAACGATCCTGCGGCCCGTCGTCTGCCCCAACATGATACTTTTGAGTCTGATTGCTCACTTCGTGAAAGCCAAACTGGGTTTGATCGAACAACATGTCACTGTATCCCCATGCATATACCGTCAACAACGCGAAATCCATCGTGTATAAACTTTGCCGAGCGCCACAGGATGCGAGGTCCATATCAAGCTTGACATTAGCTTTTCTACTCGTGATTGCGTGTCAATCAAGGTTTTGTCTGACAACCGACAAGGACCAGATTAAGGTTCCGCTCACGGTTATGTCTGTATCTCAGGCCCTGTTCCAGGGGGCACGTCAAAGCCGGACTCGTGTGCTTCTTGGACGAAGGGGCTCGCGAGATTGACACACGCCCTTGGCGCTTCGATTCAGGGCTCTGGGGAGCCATTTCTGCTGTTGGCCGCTTTAAGTTTGACCTGGCGTCTGACCGACATGATACTTTTGAGTCTGATTGCTCACTTCGTGAAAGCCAAACTGGTTTTGATCGAACAACGCTAGGAGCCTCGTTGAGCGTCCGCGCTATTGACGACGGCGGCATACAAGTTCACAGCCCTGTGTTTCCGGGCTTTCGTCAAGTTGCCCAGCTTGAGGCAAAGGCTATGTTCAAAAAGATTGTGAATGGCAAGCCATGCATGCCTGATGAGTTACTGGGCCAGATGGTAGGAGAGGCAGTTGTCACTGCATCCCCACGCATGTACCGTCAACAACGCGAAATCCATCGTGTATAAACTTTGCCGAGCAATATCCACATGAGCAATTTGTGGCTGGCTGTGGACGCACCTGCCAGACAATGCAAAGTCGCCAAGTGCCTAACAAGACTAACCGAAATCATGAACTGCCCATCACCTGGCGGCTTTATTCCATTTTGATTCGCCTTGTTACGTTTACTCCTTCCTCAGCCAGATTGGGCAAGTGATTTTTCGTGACGCCTACCAGATCATGCTTTTCCGAGCTCCCAATTCGGAAGTAGACTCCCATGGCCTGGGTATCTGGCTGAGGTCAGACAGACTCGATTTCTTGAGTTTCCTCCGGTAAAATATTCTAAGTGGAATCACGTCCAGACTAGTCGTGCAGTGGCGTAAAGTATTCTTTCTCTATTTGGAACGGTTAAGTCATTTTGTCCAATGATACGTCGTTAAATAGCGAAATCCAATTTTTCATGCACGCCACGTCCGTGGTAAACGTCTGCCGTTTCGTAATGTATACTTTTGCCGACACGAAAACAAAGCACATTACCTAAGATGGACAGGAGACGTCTGATCCAAGACGATCAGTAAATTAGGAAGCTTACCCTTAAAAAGGCCGCTTCTCCCCTCACAAGTTGACAAACTCGTCTTCTCATATCTTCCCATCCACAACACTTTACCAGCATCGATAGATTACCCCTCCACTTCTACATCTATCCCCGCTCGCAAAGAATAATACGAGCAATGGACTACCTTAAGTTCATTTCACCTGTGGACTCTTCCGTCTTGGAGGCCTTGGGGGTTTACGCTCCCGAGGTTCTCCCTCGCTACAACTCTCGCCCGGCGTCCTCCTACGACGCCTTCTCCATCCGGCCCGGGTACCACATACAGCGTCCCAAACCCACCCTTGACGCCGTACAAGCTGGGCTGATCCGCGGCGCCCCCTACCACCCGCGCCCAGAGGAGATCCCCTCGAACGAAGAGGCCTCCGAGGAGCAAACCCTCGAAAAGTCACTCAAGAAGCGAAAACGCTGCTTCTTTTGGCTCATTGCCATACTCGAGATCATCTCCTTCGCCTCTGCCGTAGCGGCGGGCACTCACATCGGCATCGTCTACAAGGGTGCTTACGGCGCTGTCGTCTTTCTTGGCGTTGCCCTGTTGGGGATGCTGATGATAGATTACTACCTAGTGAGGCCCAAGTGCGCGTTTCAGCAGCGCTTTGCCAGGAAGAGCAAGAGGATCCCACCGGACTGAGGGGTCTCAGGGGATGACTTGGCAGAGAAGAAAGGGGGGTTTGTCATAGTTGTCGGACGAAGAATTCTCAGCGATCTGTGTCGCGGAGGTGGAAATGACTTGACTTGGCGTTTTCGGACGAGGATACTCAGTCAAGGTGGAAATAAGATGACTTGGCAGAGAAGAAAGCGGGGTTTGTCATAGTTGTCGGACGAAGAATTCTCAGTTATCTTTCCGCGTGGAGGTGGAAATAAGACAGTTGACTGGGCGTTTTGTTTCTCATAGGCAAGATTTGTTTTATTAAAGGTCACGATGGGTATTGATTTAGTCCGAGCCTGCTCTTTTGTTTACTACACGAAACTAATTCCAAAGACTACGGGAGCTTTTCTCTTTGTAAGAAGATGAAGTGCTATACTCACTGTACCATGGTGCTTGACATGTGCCTCGTTCCCATTCGTCACGCTGCCGCTGTCGTCGCCATGCACCTTCTCTACATCGGTAGGCCGACATTTTCCATCTCTGTGGCGCGGAATATTATCTTGTCCAGAATCCAAAATGGTCTAGCATCTGCATTTCTGCCTTAACGACGCGCTCTTCCGTCACTACATGAATTCGCACCGTCTTCCCAATATTCTGCCTGTCTGGCGCGTCGAACAACCATTGCCAGCAGATCAAGTCTTCGCGGACTCGTACCTCGCTAGCATTAGTGCGATAAGCAAGCCAAGCCCGTCATTGTCGCCACTGAAGTGTATTGCGGCACCTGCGGCAGGGCGTATCTTCCGCTGCAAGGTGCCACGCGTCGCTGTACCGTTTCTGAGGCGCGCTCGATTTTAGTCATGATGGCGAGAGCGGACCTGCAAAAAGCCATCTTGATTCCTTAAGAGCTCTATTTGCAACATTGGAACTTTGGTATTGTATCCCATTTGAATCACCGTAACAAGGCATGCGACAACGGCAGTGATTTGTTGCACTTGCCCCTTGGAGCTCATACCATTAACTTGTGCATTGCATGGGATGGGACTCAAAGAATTCGCAACCTCTTTGGGTCCCTGCAGCAAAATGTGGTATTGCAAGGTGTTATGGCTCGCTACAGGTTGATTATATTTGAATATGCTGACGTGTGCGTTCCTCTCCAGATGCCCCCTCTGCGTTGGCATCGGCTTATCTCTTCTTCACGTCGCGAGCTTGACTTCGATTGTCTTGTCATCTCCATCATACATAAGCGACAGGTGCCGGATCCGACACCGTCATCTGTGAACAATCAGACCTGCCGAGACCTGCCGAGACCAGCACGAGATACGTCAGCAGAAGTTCGTATTTCGGGAGCAATTAGGCCTTTGCTGGTGTGGACGGCGCCCACTGTTGCTGGCCATCGTGCGGCCCTGCAATATTGATGGTTGCTTCTGAAGAGCTAGGATATCAGAGAGGAAGGGATACAAGTCTTTTGATGAAGCAATGGCAGGCCGAACTGATGTAGGGGTCGCTGTTCGTGGTGTGTAATATCAAGCAAGGCCGCCTGTGAAAGCAGTACGGCGAAGACGGTCGAATGTCTATTGCGCCGCATCTGACGGCAGTCAAGCGGTATCTTTACCTGGCACAGCCATGTGGTTTGTTGCATGGTGTTACCGAAAATTGCAACAGCAGAGTCCAATGGCGGCGTGGGACGAGCGATTCCGAAAGTCGAGTATCGTCTGCATTCTCGATAAGTATATTTGCTTGCTTGTAATGTCAGATTCGGAAAGTCGAGTCTCATCTGCACCCTCGACAATTATATCTGTTTGCTTGATGGTGTGGGATACAGATCGTGTGTATATTTGGAATGTCCACCTCTTTCTGACACAGTAGCGAGCTACGCTGCGATGACACAGGAATTTACAGGCTGATATTGGATCCGGGACCAAACTTGACAAAAATGCAGAGTACCGCAAGATCTCTAGGGTAAGAATGGGAATATCTGCTGTCCCAGGTCGTGTTTACTCTGCAGCACAGTGATCCACATGTAGCAATCAAGAATATCCAAAGCAGAGAGACGTAGGAAGAAGTGTTGCCTTTCTCAACTTTTGTTATTGATTATATTCTGCCTGTAAACATAACACGAAGAATCCAATGCCTTGACGTATGACGGTCTCAAGGCAGGGAATCTCATCACTCCTTTCACGGAATGATACTGCCTCCACAAAAACAAGTATTTTCTCCCTCATCTTAGACAGTTGCTGGCTTGCTCTTCCGGGTACTCACAAGATTGATAGGCCGCCTAAAGCTGAATAGATTCCGCAGCAAAGTACTTGGAACCTAGCGGAGAGGATTGTCTGGCATATAGAGTTCAAGCAGCATTGTCCTTTGTCTGTCCATCATACCATCCTGTCGATGATACGTCATTACCTGCTTGCAATACCGGCTGACAGCTTCTTTCATAAAGACAGTGTCACCCTGCAAGGTCGCCAACTTCGCAGGACATGGATCCCCGAACTTTCTCCAGCTGAGTCACTGAAACGACAAAACCCTCATCGTGGCATAGAGCCCAATCCCGTTGCTGTCTCGTCCTAGAGTGTGTTCGCCCCAAGAAACCTTCCTATCATGACGGACACACAATCTCGTACCAAAGTTTGAAAACAAATGCAGAAGATGCAGCTGGCATATGCCCTGCCATGCGGCTTCTCTCTGCGTATCCGGGTCTTTTGTCGCAGATACCCTCTCTTACGACATAGGCTTCGTGGCAGACGCAGCCGCAGACGATAGTCAGCGTCATCCCGCTTCTCTGCACGTATACTCTGTCCTCAAGACGTCGTCACCCCCACCTCCAACTGCCACGCGGCCGATACATCCAGTCGGCCACTGATGCTCGCTGGAAAATCATGCTCTCCTGCACCAGTTTGATGAGCCATGACATACAAGTTTGACGCAGCTCCTCTAATAGTCAATGAGCTCTTGCTTCAGGACCCGAGAAGGATCTCGGAACCCCGCAGGGTCGTACCAAGTATGCTCCGCGTATGTTCTATTCTTGTTCCATTTCGTGAAACAAGGCTTGCCATCTCCTTTCCCCCCATGTGAAAAGCCAACTCGCTCTGTACATCCCGTATTGAGGCATGAAGGCCCTGTATAGCGACGCCCTTGCAGTATATGACGTGAGCTTTCAAGCCCTGCCAAAGCACACCGAGGCTGCAGCTCCTGACGTGCGTACACCCAATTCCACGTTCCCCGTCAGAAGCACCCTACAGTCACAGTCACGGAAGCATTCGGGATCAAGGCACGCCGCTCCAGTGCCAACATTGGCCCCTGGTTTATGTTGTCGGCCTCGCCCTCATGGTTTATTTTGAGCTGAGGGTAATTCATCCAAGGGACTCGGCGACGTCGGCACAGCATTTCGTAAAGAGTACAGTCGAACCTTCCCAAGATATTGCCAATCACAATAGCACAACGCCATGGTCCGCTGAACTTTTCACCCTCATAGCATAAGCGAGCTTCATGGACGTCGGTCAAGCATCCCCAAACCCTAGAAAAATACACGACCTTCCAGCTGCACAGGCTGCAGACGTGACCGGCCTCATCCAGTCACCGGCGTAGACCTCACGAATGGCTGGTCCATGTCCTCGTCCATTCCGGGATGCTCTAGACCATGATGCGGAACGCATCTGACACCTGTGCATGCTGATGTTTGGGGGACCAACCTCGGACAACCACTGCGCCCAGCATCGTCTGTTGGGACTATCTCTAGATTATTTCCGCAAGAGGCCTCGAGACATTGAACTGCATCCGATGGGTAGAACCGAGACTATACCGTTCACGCGCACGTGCTTCAAAAACCTACGATACAAATGACGACGCTGTCCCATAGGCGTAGTTCGCTACCCACGCTGTAATCCTCTACAAGACACGCCTACTCCGGGACCATGTACCAGTCTCCCCAAACCGCGACAATGCCAGATCAAAGAAGCCCTCTGCTCCAGTCCTACGGAATGCAAAAATCAATCCAGCTGCCCAAGTAATCCAGTCTGTTGCCTACTTCCTCCTGGCTTTTGTACATCGCTTCGAATTCGCCAAGGTTCAGCCTACCCCAACCCCCCCGATCCTTGGCCTGAGACTCCGCTACGTTCAACTGTTTCCAGTAGCGCAGCATGGCCTCGTCAGGATCTGGCTTGACCTTGCCGCTACCCGAGGCCTCTGCTTCTGTCACCGTGTTCGGTCGAAATTGCGGCAGCGTTGGATCCCTGGCGTCAGTGTCGACCTTCTGTGGAAGAGTCTTCGCAATGACGTTTTCAATGTACATTTCAGCCATCTCCTCGACAGCCTCGTCGCTCAGAGGACGCGGTAGCGTCCGGATCTGGTCCTCAGAAAGGGCATCTGCTCCAGGAATGAGCGTTTCTGCTAGCCGTGGCGTCCGGAACCGGTCCTCGAGAAGGGCATTTGCTTCAGGAGTGAGCGTTTCTGCATTGGCCTCTTCGGAAAAGGGTTCGCTGAGATCGATCGCGTCAATCTGCGCCTTGTATTTCTGTCTGTCCTCGGCCGTCTCTGCCGCCTTGATGGCCAGGTCTTCGGCTTTCTTGAAGATTGTGTCAAGAAGCTGGTTGAACGCCTCCTGCGTCACCTGATATAAAATTTCCTTTCCGACATCCCGCTCGGCGACAGGTATCTCCATGCCACCCCATCGCTCCGGCACGCTGCGAGAGGATGTTGATGGATTGGAACGAACCTCATAGTCATCCGCGTCCTCGACGAAGCGAACTTTGGAGCTCGACCGCGATCGAGTGGTTGATGGTGCTGGCTCAGTCCTTTTCGAGCCGTCTCCCACCATATTATCAAGCTTGACCAGAATATCTTGATCATCTTCCCAATCTTCGGGTGCCACACCGCCTTCCTCCTCATCCAAGTAGAATTGACGTCGTTTCCAGCGTTCGTGAAGATGTTTCCGTGCCATCTTGCGACGGTTATTCTCCAACTTGCGGGCTTGAGCCCGGCTTTTGGCTGCGGCAACAGCGCGGTGTTCGCTGTATGACCGTCCTGAGCGAATCAGGTCGGCCTCGTCCGAGTCTTCCAATTCGTCAAATTCCTCGTCTTCACTTGTATCAACCGTGCTCTCCTCCGGATCACGATTCAACAGGGCTTCCATAGCCTCCAGAGACGTCGGTGGCTCCAGCAGTGCTGACCAGTAAGGTCCGCTGGCGCTGGCGCTGGCGCTGGCGCGTCGCATTGTGCGCCAATTAGTAGCATCTGGGTTCCTAAGGAAGGTGAGGGCACGAGACTCAGGTTCGTAGGCGAACATGCTGGCCAGTATGTCTTCCCTGCTTGCCACGTCTGCGCGGCTCTCGGTAAATGTGCTGGCATGGCCGTCGATGATTTCGGCGCTGCCGTCCCGCCTGGGCGTTTTGCCCTCGAATCGCAAGCTGCCGTCACCAGGAGGAATCCTGCCCTCTCTGCCAAACAGACTGCTGAGCGGCTGCCGGCTCAAAACCAGCTGATGTGCCTCGGGACTCGCAAGCAGCTGATCCTCCAATCCATTGAGGATATCCTTGTGCATCTGCTTATAGAGAACGTAATAGGCCCTGAACATGCGAAGAAAGTCACGTCGATCCACGAGTCCGTCGCCGTCGATATCGTAGCCCTGGAAGACCTTCTTCAGCTTGTCTCTTCTTTTCCTGTAAGATAAGCCGTGCAGGAATTCCGAGAAACTAATCAGGTCATCATTATTGGAGTCGTAAAAAGAGAACATGCGGTCGTGGATCAGATTCGGCGCAGCGTGACGCGAGCCACCGGTAGGGACCAAACATCTCTCGAAAGTCTTGCGGTCCATGGCGACTCTCAGCTTGTCCGGATCATCTCTCCATTCCGTGCTGGCCATGTACGTCCACTGTTCCCAGAAGGCTTCAAGTTCGGGTCGCTCGAAACCGGTCTCCCGTGACAGTGTGGCAATGACCTCTTTGGGAAGGTTGGGGCGGCACGAATCTGGGTCTCCCGAATACCAAACAGGCTGCATCTGCCGCGGCCCAAAAGGCGGCGCGGGCACCTTGATTTTGTAGAAAATGTGTGTCTTTGTGTGGACTCCCTGCGCCTCACACGTCTCGCACAGATCAAAATCGGCGCAGTTGGCGCACCTGTAACGAACTCCGCGTATGGGCACCATGCCACAGGAATTGCACTGGCACCCACGGTGTACACAGCCATTCCTGCGAGCGTTATCCTCCGAGACTCGAAAAAGCAGGTTCACAATGTTATGACCAGCTCTCTGGGTCGGCTGCGCGTCGGATGCTCCAGTCCACCAGCCTTGTGTCGAGTCGACTCCCCCAACCTCGCCTTCTGTCAGCAGCCGCTCATCTCCCGAGCGTTGCTGCGACTCGACTGCGTCTGTGTTGTCTTCGCCAGGCTCGTCAGAGGGAGAACTGGCCCACGTCTCGGTTCCGCGGCGGGTACGTCGAACGGCATTGCTTCGGTGAAGGCCAGAGCCGGTCGGTCCGTCCTGATGGGCCTGGTAGGTATAGTATCCTATGGATGCTGCTGCAACGGCAGAGAAGATGGCAATGGCGATCCGCGTCCTGGTCAGAGAGTCGACTGACGGAGTCGTAGGCCACACGATGACCATCATGCGAGCATATTGATGGATGCGCAGAGAGACGCTCTGTCATTGGCGTCGAAGGTGGTCTTCTTTTGTTTTTCCAGACGTGGAAAGGAAAGTCGCTGTGTTCTGTGCCGCCTTCCGCAGGTCACGTTATTGCGCGAAAGCAGCTGCAGCTCCAGAATTGTGGCTCCATCCACGAAGGTGAGAAAGTGGTCTGGTTGTACGGAAACTGGGTGGGGGCAGATACATAGATGGTGCTTTTCAGCTAGCGGGACTAGCGGGAAGCCAACGGGCGGGGCGTAACCCTTCATGTTCTCTTTGCCTCAATCTGATCTTTTCGTGGCAACGCCCATCTTGCAGAAGTCAAGCCTGCGGCGATGATGTTGTCAAGATCAGGCGGGGGGGGCTTCCACCAATGTTTCTGAGCCAGGCCTGGTCGACAAACGACATACATACGTGCTTCCTGCCCGTGCAACCACAGTCGGCCGAGCAATCCTAGGCGGCAAAAGTGTTGGTTGCACAGCCACATGGCCATTGTGCCTCTGACATGTGTGTCTGGCAATCATTGTCATTTGTGATGTTGGCCTTGCTAGCACTGGCTGATTACATGTTACTGTCCGAAGCATATGAGGGGGGTGGGATGAGGGCGAGCAGAGCTCGGCCTCGTCGCGTTGGCAGGCATTTCTCACCTCGAAAATGATATCCCTCCTCACCTTGTGTTTCTTCAATGTGCCGAATGTTTACCTTGACTTTCCAATCATCTGGTCCTCCTATTACCAAGAGGTCTTTCGCTCTAGTACCTTTCCAGTCTTGCGTCATCTTCCTTGCCAGTTCTCCCTTGCCTCGCAAAAATCATCATGACGAGCGAAGCCCGTATCCAAGGCCTCATCAAGAGCCTCCAGGATGTGGCTAGTAAAGAAAGGCAGCCGGGCAGCTACAAGTGCGCCGCGAGTCGCGGCACCTGGAGCAGCTCAAGGCACGCATGGAGGAGCCTCGATCGGAAACATTGACCGTGGCTGGCTTCGTGAGCTGGCCCAACCAGCCGATCGCGTTGCCAAAGAGAGCATCGGTGAACTGACTGACGACGTTGAACGTCAAACAGGAAGGAGGGATACTTTTCATCGTTTCAGGCGACTGTCGCCGCTTTGTTGCCTAGGTAGCCTTTGTCCTTTGTCCAAATGAGTATTGGGGCACGTACACGCAATTGTTCGCATTCCAACCCTTTGACCAACGAAGACGATAGAGATTATCCAGCACCAGGACCTCGCAGCACGCAGCGTCCGCGGAATGAGTTCAAGTCATGTTGGTCACCAAGCATTTCAAGTAGTTTGTTGCGAATGACATGGGATGTATTCTTTCATGGGGAGAGATGTCTTTTCGGACACTGGCCCAGATGGAAAGCAAATCCCGCTATAGAATGCTTCGTGAAGGGTGTTTGAACCGCTGGAAGGTGCGTTCTGGGAGTTCACTTATTACCAAAAGGTTCCAAAGTGAGGTTTTGGCCCGGGTCTCATCTGCACGATCTCACCACAGTTGAGAGTGAGAGGTCGACCTACGAGGTGGAGGAGTCTGATCTGAGAAGTGCCGGGTTGGTGCACGAAGATGCCGAGTTTGAGAATGGTGGCATGTGAGTTACTCCCAATTTGCTTCAACTTCATATATCAAGATGCGGTAGCATTATTCACAATGCTCAACTCAGCCTCAGAATGGCTAAAGAATACGCGATTACATTTATTTCCGCCTTTGACAACCTAGTTGCCGAATGGCCGAAAAATTCATTACCTAATCTGGATGTATTGAAGCAAGTGGTTGCGAAGATAGAAAGCTCAGATATCGGAGTGAACTTCTCTTTTAACACAATGGAAAATGCGTCAACTTGAGTTAGTCTAACTCCATATTTTCTAGTTGTCTATTTTGTCCAGCATAGAACATTAGCTCAAGCGGCTTGACACTATCTTTTTGAAGGAGTAACTCCACAACTTCGATGTGTCCATTTTGTGCAGCGTATGATCTTGGCGTCCGAGCCGAGTTATTCTTTGAGCCGGGATCGACCTCGTCTCGGTCAAGGAGCAATTTTGCAACTTGTAGGTATCCATTTTGTGCAGCGTATGATAATGGCGTCCGACGGAAGTAGTCCTTTGAGTCGGGATCGACCTCGTCTCGGTCAAGGAGCAATTTTACAACTTCTAGGTATCCATTTTGTGCAGCGTGTGACATTGGCGTCCGAAGCCAGTAGTCCTTTGAGTCGGGATCGACCTCGTCTCGGTTATGGAGCAATTCCACAACTTTTAGGTGTCCATTTGATGCAGCGTGTGACATTGGCGTCCGACGCCAGTAGTCCTTTGAGTCGGGATCGACCTTATCTTGGTTGAGGAGCAATTTCACAATTTCTAGGTGTCCAACTTCGGCGGCGTATGATATTGGCGTCCGACCCCAGCTGTCCTTCGAGTCAGGATCGACATCGTTTCGGTCGAGGAGTGACTGCACAACTTCTTGGCGCTCATTCATCGCAGCGTAAGACAAAGCCGTGCGCTTGAGGGCATCCATTGCATTCACGTTGAAGTCGTGATGCTCTGCTAACCGCAGCATTTCTCGCAGCGGACTCACCAGTCCATAATGTGCCACTATGTGAAACAATGTGCATTCCATATGTTCTTTTTCCAAAGATTCGTAGTCAAAGTGACAAATCGCGTTATAGTCGTCGTGTGAACGCCTAGGCGCCCAAAACCAACCCCGAACGTTCAATAGGTGAGTCGCACAGTCAAGCCAATAGTCCTGCAAATCAAAGTCCCTTATAAGGGGGCGAGATCTGATCCATGTCCGTAACAAAGTTGGACTTTTCGGCCAATCAAAATGCTTTACAAGATCGGCTTGAGGCTCGCCTAAGGACTCGCTGAATTGCGCGTGCAGGATCCATGAATTAAAGAAATACTTATGCCATGCAGGAGTGTCGCGATTTTTCTCCAAGATATTCGCTCCAAGGCCAATGAAATTCAGGCATATTCTGGACATTTCCCAGTTGGCGCGTGCAAGAGGTGCAAGTCCGACAAAATTAGGCCTGACGTAGCCGTCATAAAGTATCTGAAGCCCTCTATCAAAAACGAATTCTTTGACAGACTGGTGGATGACCTGCACGATCTTGACGTCTTTTGACTGAACGACCTCTGCAAGACCACAGCTCAAGGCTTTGACTCTGCCCTCAAATCTCTCAGGACGAAAGTGTTGTCGCAATATATTCTCATAGTACTCAATCGACCGATAGGTAGGATAACCGGGAGGATGATATTCGATGACCAACGCCCATCGCATTGCTTCGAGTGCCATGGGTTCTGTTGCGCAGCAAACCCACGAAAAAAGTCTCCAACTCAGCCGTTTATCAGTCAATCCAAGAAAAATATCCTCGTATAATTGACTAAGCTCTGCCGGCAACTTTAAGATGGCTAGCTCTATCCTCTCCAGACCCACGCTTGGCCGGTCAAGCTGAAGCACGTGGGCTACAACCAGACAAGCCCACATGAAAGTGCCTCCGGCGCGCTTGCTTATAATGTCAGGGATCTTGGATTCTGCCAGATCAGGACTGTCGTTTAGTTGTCGACATACGTAGTTCTTGATGTCTTCGTTGTGGCCGGCTTCCTGCTGAAGCCAAATCTGGCGCTCTGCTGATCCCCCAAGCTTTGGATAATGACGACATGTGAACAGGAGACGAAGCCGAGAGTTTTTTCGCGATATCTCTTGAAGAAAGTTAATGATAGTTACAGCATCCTTCTCGCCGCATTCGTCTATAGCGTCGACAAAAAGCCACAGTTCACGAGCCTCAAGGATCCTAGGAATCGGCCTTATGAAGTAGCGCTCCAGTTCCGGTAGCTGCCATAATTTCTCCTTATTGGTTGTTTCATACCATTTTCGATAGTCGGAACTCAACTCCTTAGGATGATTGGGGGGCTGAGAGAGCATCTGATGCAGAAGGGCTCGGAACAAGCCCAGCGGTGATTTCTGAAGTTCGTTGCCTCGTCCGTGAAAGAAGAAAGATAAAAACAGATCATCTTTGCCTTCTCGGTTCGTCTTTACGTGTTCCAAAGCAGCCCGAACTAACGTCGACTTTCCAACTCCAGGGTTGCCCTTGATCCACAGTAAATGTTGCTTTCGATGGTTGGAGGTTGGCCCCATGTCCGCCCATTCTCTGAACCTAACATCTTGAAACAGCCATTGATTTGTTCCTTCGGCGCCATCTTTAATTGAATTGAATCGGTCGTCCATCTCCGGAAAGGCAAGGGAATTCAGGCATTTGTTCCGCGCATGAATGTCTGATGCGTTATTTATTGACTGACGGATATGTTGAGGCGCTAGAAATAATGAGCTATGGGATCTCAATGGACGTGTACAAAGGGTCAATGACCTAATCCAAGTGCTGATATAACTCTAGCAGATTTACAGATGGCCGAGACGGCCCCTGCAACGCGCCTGGCTTTGCGATCCAAGTACTGCTGCGTCTTTGCTCTGATATTGGCCAATTCCCCTTTGTCTTCAAGCTTGATGTCTTGCAAGCCTATATTCACATTCAATCGATAGTAGACGTTGAGATTCTGCTGGAAATGTTCTTTAACTTCTAGGGCTACTTTTTGGCAATCAGTCGTCATTTTCGTCATTGCGTCGATCAATTCCACCGGAATGATTTTTTGAAGGCCTTGTGGTTTTGAGAATTCGGCTGGATTCATTTCGCCGGTACCAATACTCACGACGCAACCGATGGGCCGATCGCCGAAGACGGACTTTGCTTCGCTCAACATGATCTGCGTAGGGTTGTTATGTCCGAGACCGCCGTCTATGAACGAGTCTTTGACGTGCTTCGTCCCAATCTCTAGCCGCTCGAAGAATGTTGGGGCGGCCGACGTTGCACGTGCTGCTTGCCAGATCGTCATTTTTTCGATAGCGCCCGCCGAGTAATGGCGGTAGGATTTGAAGAGACGAGGGCTTCCCATTGCGCGGACATTTTGGCTGACGACGAATCTTAAGAACCCAAAGGAGCATTACATTAACTTGCTGCGAAGACTATTTTGAAGTGTGCTTTGGAAAGTGACCAGGACAACGACTGGATGTTGATTGCATGAGAAATCTTACTTACACTTTGCATTCATCGATTTCGTCATGACTTTGTGATGGGCTTTCGAAAAGGAGCATTTCCGGATCCGCCTTACCGTTGTCATCTTTCGGTTGCCCGTAGCGCGCAATCGTAGCCTTCAAAAGCCTTTCGAGGACCGCCGCGGAGAACATGTTCTCCGAGAAAAGACTCGAATTTTTTGTAAAGACCTCGTGTGAGAGGTCGCAGTAGACATCGATGGCTTCTTTAGTGGTCATTCGAAGTCGACCCAGCATCAGAGCAATGATGCCTCCGGTACTCGTACCACAAATCATGTCAAAGATTTCGCAGGGTCTCGGAGTTTCGGAAAGGCCCTTCGCCTGCTCGATTTTTTGCATCAACTCGTCGAGGATGACGAGCTCGCTGAGTCCCCGGACTCCACCTCCATCTGTGTCATTGTTGTCAGTATGATGGGGTTCGGACTAGAAGGGACGGCTCGACAAACCCAGCGATAGAAGACAAAGTGGTCGCTCAGCCTTCAACGGTCGTGACAGAGACATGGTCAAGAGCGCGTGAAAGAAACCCGGGAGCCAAAGAAAAGGTACTCTGCAGCAGCGGCCGAAGCTCGAGGATGAGGTTCAGATCAAGATGTCAAGATGGCGTTTCCGACGAGAGATACAGTTGTATGTTACATATCATGAGACTCGGGATTCTGTTTCTGTATGAGACAATCCAATCTCCCTTTTGCACAGCTCGATAGCAGAATATTAGACAAAGGGCACGTCACGGAAATTCCAATGTCAGCACGTATGGAGTCGGGAGCCCACACCAGCGATTGCTGTGTTAGGCGCCGAATATCGATAAACATAGAACGCCAATGTCCGTCGGGAATCAAGAATTGTGCACGAATCAGTGTGAGTGTGGCCTCTAAGACAGCCCTGCCGATGGGAATCCCGACTTTCCGGCATGAACCAATGAGTGAGGTACAAGAACGTCAGGCGACCTCAATGTCCAGTAGCACGACAGAATCCTGGTCAAGAGAAAGCCGGTTTCGCGTCGGAACGGAATACGAGAACCTCTGCATCATGCCAGACGTGGCATGCATGTCAGCATCAGGCTGTCACAAATCCTCTGGGCGACAAGGTAAATTGGGGGCTGAAAATGGCAGCCCGAAGCTTATCAAGTCGCATCGGGTTGGAATGGTGCCCGAGCTGACAAGATGCTGAATGGTGTGGCAGTGTACTTTGTACTCCGTACACACATTGGGATGTGCCGAGTGCAGCGCGCACTTCGTCGCCGCGAGTCCCTTCACTTTCATGATATCTTCAACTCCCGGTGGAGAACGACCCCCTGCTTTGTCGTTCACAGAAATCGTCATGGCCAAGTGCACCTGAGGAAATCTCTATGATGCTGAACTTGGATCCAATGGCGTGATTTGCTCCATGTATATGACGGAGGCTATCGCCAACATCTGCGTCGGCTGACCTCGGAGCCGTCTGCATGAATCTGCAGCTCCGCGTCAAAGTCCCACAGACGAAAACGAGGTGAGCAAGGATCAACAATGTGACGATTGGACAGCGTGACGTGCGGCGGCCCAGCGACAGGGTTTCGGATCCTGCTCCGGTAGAGGTGGTTCAGAGCATTGGGCGCGGCACAGCCCATGGACGTCGATTCGGGTGTTTTTTGCCTTTGGTCTGTCATCAGCAAGACACCGTCTTATCAATCACCCCTGCCTACCCCTGCACTACCCCTCATTTCACAGCTCCCCGGACTGTACTCTTTCCGCCGTGGCGATGGTTACTTTGTGGTTGCTCAGCTGCTCACCGGCCTGGGCCTATGATACTTTGGTCTGTCAGCTTCATCAAACGGGTTGGACCTCGGGACACCCTCCTCTCAAGAGAGCTCATCTTTACCAGAGAGCTGAGATGCCAGGCCTTACTCGCCAGCCACGCATTCCGCAAACACTTCTGTCTCTTCGAGACCGCGGTGTACGAAATACACGGAGCAAGATTTCTGAAACATTCGGCTGGGATCATCTGCAGCAGAAACAGGTTTGGGAAAGGAAAGTAAGAACGCCAGTCGAGGGTGTGAGTCATTTAGATAAGGCGCCACAACGTTGCACTCGCGTTATCACTGCAGCTATCAACACAAATGGCTAGTCTTTTCGTGTCAGCCGAGCTACGCAGCCCGAAAAGATCCGAGCCAAGCAAGACCCTTGTGCATCCGGCCCAATGAACCACGGTCTGGCAGACAGCCCCCAACCAACGCCGCCGAGGCTGGCCTGGCTCAGTCGACTCTCCAATGCAGCAGAAGCAGAGAAAGGAGAGGCGAAGTTGAACTAAGTAAATTTGCCACAGGGGAAACAGTCGCTTACCACTGTATACGTCACAGACGGGCAACACAGACATGGAAGCGTTCTGTCTTGAGCTCTTCCAGGACTCTCTCGATGACGAGACATTGGCCATCGCTGGTCAGACGAGCAGCATTGAGATGGAAAGACATTTCATCTTGCGCAATTCCACAGCATTCTCCCGCATGCGGGACTTTGCTCCCTTTCACCTGAGTCTGACCAAGACATCAGTCATCCGATCTCGACTACCCCTGCTGCGACAAGAGGGAAGGGTGCTGTGGTTCAAGATACTGTGACTGTACAGCAATACCTGACCAGGTGTTTGAATTTCTGTTGCACCGTGACCGTTCGATACATGGTCTTTCCCGGCCACTGACCGTTGTATGCAGATCAAAATTTCTGAGCTCGAGGTGTTCCATCATTACATGCAGTCCACGAGAATCGAAAACGCCGATATATGCGTGTACACACCTATCCAAGGCCGGGTGGCTGGATCTTACAAGATCCCCGCTCAAAGGATCATAGTCCCTGGGGGCAAGTTCTATTCATAGTGCCGGCAAGGTCACCATCATCAAGTCTCGCGTCAACGAGACTACCTTCGAGAAAATGACGGGCACGGTGGCCAAGCCAGCCGCCACCTCTCTATTGCGTTTTATCCCCCGATGTACCCCGATCACACTGCTATCTCTTATCTGAAGATTCGCTAATCAGGTGATGAGACTTGTCGTTTCTCCCTCCCCGACACGAGGTACATGCCCGAGCTTGAATAGCGCGACTGGGCTGTCGTCACTGGAAGCAATGCTCTCTGCCTTGGACTTTAGATGGTCAGAGTTTTCCTGAGGAAGATAATCTGCATTGGACCCTGTTGGCACTATGGGAGCCCGCAATCTAGGCAAGTCGGGCCCTTTGCCCGCCTGTAGCACCCAAAACCAATTTAAGCCACCTAGCGTTCCTAGCGCTCCAGCTCAGGAAGCAGACTCTTCTATCTGTTTCCTTTCCTGGTAGCGTACTTCAGAGAGTCAAGGCTGGTTTTCTCTTATAGATAACACGATGGCGTTGTGGAAACATGCCTTTTTTTCTCCTTCTGAGCCTAGAGTCCCAGCAGATTCCTGTTTTTATCACCAATAATCATTCCTACGTATCCAATATTGAGATGGATATTAAATCATATTTAGTAATAGTATGGCAGGGATTTCCGCAGATAGATGTCTTTATAGCCGTGTTCATCTGTCGCAGTGGATGCCTGAGACGTAGCAGTGG
>JARJRV010000252.1:0-46018 GCA_030783925.1 Aschersonia sp. MBC 735 | reverse complement strand
CCCTTTACTTCTCCGCCACCATGGCCAACCTCACCATCCGCAACCTCACCATCCACCCCATCGAGCTCGTCCACGTGCAACGCTTCGAGAGCCACCGCATCACGCAGGGCAACATCCTGTCCAACGTCACAGCGTCCATCACGGGCTTCCTCAACGCCACCGAAACCATCCACCATGAGGTGCACCCGCGCGGCGAGTCCCTCCGCAACGACGACGTCTCCTTCCGCGTCGACCCTTTCCAGCTCACGCAGACGGACGTCCGCACCGCCGACCTCGGCAGCGAAGTCGTCCGCCTCACCTTCCAGAGCGAAGACCACGGCTACGAGACCGACGTGCCCAGCCCCAGCACCCGATCCACCGTCATGAAGAAGCTCGACGACGGCCCCCACGACCTCACCGTCGTGTACGTGGCCAGCGGCGCCGTCCTTGCCGTCTTCTCGTCCGCCAGCCTCGACGCCTGGATGCACGAGCTGCGCGACGACTGGCCGCTCGCCGTCCTCTCCATCCCCGGCACGCACAACTCGCCCACGTGCTACACGGCCCTGCCGTCCGTGCGGTGCCAAGCCGTCAGTATCCCCGACCAGCTGCGGAACGGCATCCGCTTCCTCGACGTGCGCGTCTCCATCACCCCGGACGATGATGTCCTCACGCTCGTGCACAGCGCCTTCCCCATCTCCCTGACCGGGAGCAAGTACTTCGCCGACATGCTCGAGGACATCTACGCCTTCCTGGACCAGCACCCCAGCGAAGCCGTCATGATGAGCCTGAAGCGCGAAGGAACCGGCAAGGGCACCGACGGCCAGCTCGGCCAGGCCCTCCGTGGCGGCTACGTCGACAAAAGGCCCGAAAGGTGGTACACCGACCCCAATCCTCCCCGACTGGGCGAAGCGCGCGGCAGGATCGTGCTCATGCGACGCTTCGGTCTCGACGACGACATGAGAGACGGCGGCGGCTACGGCATCGACGCGCACGAGTGGCCCGATAACTGCGAGGACGGCGTCGGTGGCTGCGGCGGCGGGTTCCGCATCCAGGATTTCTACGAGGTGGCCGAGGGCCAGAACATCCAGAAGAAGATCGACTTCAGTCGCAGCCAGCTGGAGCGAGCTGCCGAGCAGGCCTTTGCACTGGCTGGCATGCCGGATCACGACGCCGCCGCGCAGCCGCCGCCCTTCTTTGTCAATTTTCTGAGCGCGAGCAACTTCTTCAACGCCACGTGTTGGCCCGAGAGGATTGCTGCCAAGGTCAACCCCGCCGTTGTCGAATATCTCTGCGGCAGACATGGCCAGGAGGGCATGGGCCCAAATCAGCTCCAGGTTGGTACCGCTGGCACTGGTATCGTCATTACCGACTGGGTTGGTGCAAATGACAATTGGGATCTCATTCGATGTATTGTCGGCATGAATGCCCGTTTGCAGTTCAGACAATAGGCGCGGCTGGTTGCAGTAAGAGATGGAACATGGTCTACCCTTTCACGTGCATCACAAACATGGAGGTCAAAAGTAGCACGTAGTTCATTTTGATCTGTCTAGAGTTGATCTGTCTAGAGTGGCTAAAAAAGGACATCGGAGTGTACGCAAAGCCGTAATTCTTCACTGTTCAACGACAACGGTCAGTTCATCAACTGCCCACGCGGTTTCATGTACGATGTTGCGTGAAAGGGAATGCCAAAATCAGTTCTCCAAGGTGAATGTAGATTGCTCATCATGATGAACTCAGCTAGAGCTAATATGATAGAAGTCATCTTGATGGCAGTGTGCTTTTCCAGGGCGGCAATCTTGCTATCGAGTCTCACCTTTCACGTTGGGCCTTGTCAAACGCAGCAACGGCGTGTACAGCCTACTGTGCAAAGACGTCAGCGTTGATCCGAGTCTCGAAATGCCCAATTCAGAGTCAAAAATCTATAGCTCGTCAGCAGTGCTCAATTGACAGCCCCGAGGCGATGCGTACCAAGAACGTCAGAAGTTGCAGATGTGTTCATGCTCTGGCATTCCCGAAGGAACGCAGATCAAACAGTGTGAATACTTGGAGAATCATCATATTGACGAAGCTCATGCAGCGACAAGGGATTTCTTGTGTGTACCTGTTGTCCACGACCAAGTCAGCTCGCCGATAAGGAAGACCAATCAATCGTAAGAATTTGCCAAAGCCGAGATCAGGTGACGAAATATCATCCAGAGGTCCTGCCAGATTCCCACCACGGGGTTTGTACGACCTCGCTTTTCTAGGATGGGAATTGAAAGGGCTCGTTATGTCCGCCCGTTCGTTCAAATCTTCATCATGCAAAGGCCGTGGGGGAAGACAACGTTGTCAGGAAATTGCAAGTACCTGTTGCGTCAACAGTTAGCTTTGGCGCGACCCTCTCCAACGGCAGCAAGCAGCTTGTAGCGAAATTTCTTCCCATCAGACAAGGCTGAAACTTATACAACGGTATCCACATCATTTGTTAAGCATGAGGAATCCCTAAGGCGTCGTGTTGTTCATCGCTTGGGAAAAGGGCAGGGACAAAGACATGGCGAAACTGACCTTTAGCATTTATTGCGCGAAGTACAAGGGGTGCGCAAGAGTTGAAGATGTTCAAGTGCAAAGTCTCATCCGTAGAAGTCGTGCTGGCACGCAGCGGGAGAGATCCAGAGGGAAAATTGCGTTGAAGAAATTGAGCGTGAAAGAAAACAAAGAAGCAAAAGTTGTCGACCCGCTCATCCTCGGAGCTTTGTCAAAGAAACTGGTGTGGAGCCCCAGGCGGTCCGGCTAAAGCGCGGGTTCCATTGCACCGCAGCGCCAAGCAGTGGACAGCACAGCACCACCACCAGCGCAGAGCCAAATCATAGCATGGATGGAGCCTGAGCCAGAGCCTTGGCCTGACTGACTGACACCATCGTCGTCTCCAGATGGCCGGCTTGCACACGTCGAGTCCGGCACCTCTCCACCCGCAATCATGACGCCAGGAATGTCCCTCTTCTCGGTCCAGGCCGTTCTGATCCTAGGCACCGAAGACGGTGCCAGAATTCTGGCCAAGTACTACACGCCGCCGTATAGCACGACATCAGGTAAACCCGAATGGAGAGCATCGAAATGCGCCAAGCTGCCAGGCCTCAGAGACTGACATGACAACAGGCGGCGCAGCGTCAAGCAACCCCTACCACGATGTAAAGAATCAGAAAGCTTTTGAAAAGGGCCTCATTGAGAAAACGGCCAAGCAGACGGGCGACATCATTCTTTACGATAACAGGATTGTCCTGTACAAGCTCGAGTCTGATGTGATGATCTACGTCGTCGGCAGCCTCGAAGAGAACGAGGTGCTGCTGTACAACGCTGTCCTTGCTGTCCGGGACTCACTTCACCTCGTCTTCAAGTACGCGTCGCCTTTCTGCTTTGTTTGGCGAGAGGAACGCTCCTCCTCGTCCGACTCTACACCCGTGACTGACCAAGGCCCTTTTCGCAGGCAATCCGTTGATAAACGCACCATCATTGAAAACTACGACCTCGTCTCGCTCGCGATTGACGAGATTGTCGATGACGGCATCATTCTTGAGACTGATCCAACCATCATCGTCCAGCGCGTCAGCCGAGCGCCTACACAGGACGTGCCCATCGGCCGCATCGATCTCAGTGAGCAGGGCGTCAACAATCTCGCCCAACTGGGCAAGTCAAAACTGGCGGATTGGTTACGGCAGGGGCTGTAGAGGAAGACTTTCAGGTACTAGATAAAAAGATTTCCTCGGAAGGTGCTCATGATTTTTCTATCTCGCGCCCTGACACCAAAGACTCATTGGTTACTGATCGTGATGGTCCATATCTAAAGGTGGTCTATGATTTCTGCTTCATCTGCACCTCATGCCCTTTCAATGGTGCCATGATCTCTTTGAGCTTATTCACGTCCCAAGTCCGCCTATGGCCTTCGTCAGCAATGGACAAAGAGCGTCACATTCCACCATGACATATCTGACCGCTATGCTATGCTATGCTCTAATGTCCGAGGCAGCCTTGCGAAGGCGATTCATGACGGCAGCCGCCATGTCTAGCTCGTCGTCTATCCCGTCGACGAATATGACTTGCACCCCCCTTTTGTCCAGCGTCCGCAGCGCAGCAAAAAGACCGCGTGCGATGTCTTTCGAATTCGTGCCCAGGTCCAGGTCCAACACGACTCCCACAGTCTTCCCCTCTTGATCTCTCAACTCCCCGCTGTGAATGTCCAAGATGGCATCATCATGCTCATCATCTGCCTTGTCGAGAATCCGCAAATCGCCACAATCGAGACCAGCCGCAGCTTTCCACCGCCTCGTCCGTATGACACCAACGCCATACGGCGGCAGAGCTTCCCCGATCGGCTGACTACTTCTGCTGGCCGCAGTCGACGTCACCGCGACGACATCGGCGGCCGTGATTCCCAGAACGCCCTCGGCACTCGCAGATTCGTAGAGGACCACCCTCGCCCGGGGGCTGTAGTGCTTGTACTTCATCCCCGGGGCCCGCGGCGCCTCCTGCCCGTCCCGACTCTGATCCTCATACGCCTTCACCGCGTTCTCCCAGCCGCTACAGCTCCTCAACTCCTCCAACCCAATACCACCAGGCCGCAACACCAGCGGCGGGTCACACAACCCATCAACCACCGTGCTCTCCACGCCGACGTCGCACGATCCCCCATCGAGAATCATCTCAATTCTACCATCCAGGTCATCCTTGACGTGCTGCGCCGTCGTCGGCGACGGTTTAGTCGACGCGTTCGCCGACGGCGCCGCCAGCGGCCTGCCCACCAACTTAATCAGCGTCAGGGCCATGCCTGACGCTGGCATCCTCGCCCCAAACGTGTCCAAGCCGGCCGTGACCTCGGGCGCCAGCGGCGACGGATCCGGTTTCCTCAACAAGATGGTCAGCGGCCCCGGCCAGAACTTCTCAATCACCCCCGCGTAGCGAGCCGGTATGTCCTCGTCCCCCAACAGGCCTCGGAGCATGTCCAAGTCGGCCACGTGCACGATCAGCGGGTTGTCCGACGGCCGGCCCTTGACTGAGTAGATGCCCCTTACGGATGCGCTCCTCGTGGCGTCAGCACCGAGACCGTACACCGTCTCAGTCGGGAACGCAACCGGCGTGTCTTTAGTGCGTAGATATTCGGCTGCTGGCTCCAGCACGGCGAGGGCTTCTCGCGCCTCAGGTCTGATGTGCCATTGTTGCAATCTGCCGAGAGACGACTCCGCATCGTCAAAGTATCCCAGTTCATCTCCTCTCAGGGGAACTGAGACGACTTGTGTGCCCATCAAGGGTCGGAATGCTGCTTGGTCGTGCGTGAATCGTAGTGTTGTTGGAGACAGTTGGTCCAAATTGATGGCGAAACCGGCGCCGTGCGCTGTAGTGGCTGCCGTCTGGATTCGAGCGTGCGAGAAAAGCTTCAAGACTGACTTATTGAGATTTTTGGCACAAGGCCGCAGGTTCATGGGGTGCGAGATGCTTCAGCGTTCAGTTAGTGAGGCAGGAATTTGAAAATGAGAAGAGTTTGTTGGCCCTGCTCACTCAGTTGCACCTCCGAGCGGTAATGCACCTACCACCCGTAAAACTTTCAGGGCACTCACTTATTTACTATAGCCTCACAGGCAGCACGTGGAAGCACAGTCGTTTTGAAGTTCCCAGAAACACGAATGCAATAACATTCATGTAAGCTACGATCCATCCAATGTTTGCATCAGAAAGCGTTTGCGTCAGTCACGCCCAGCTCACTCACACCTGGGGATGGAAACAGGGAAAAAATGCAACCCCCACCATCGATGAGCTGTTAGCCTCCACATAGCGTGTCCTGGCCAAACCAACAATTATAAGCACACAAATACATATGTAGGCGATATCATAGCCTTCCAGCTCCCTAAAGCGCAACCTCACGTCTTGCTTGACCAAGGAGAACCGCTGGGAACGCGAAATTTTCCCCTGTCCGGCCGGCTTCGAAGTATTGTGTCAATTGGGAAGCGGAGTGAGTGTGTGGTCGAGCGCCTCTGTGAGAGAGGGGCAAAAATGGACTCGCCGGGAATTGAACCCGGGACCATTCATATGCAACTATAGTTCGGTGAACTTTTCACAGGTGCGAAACGAAGATCATACCCCTAGACCACAAGCCCATGTTAGGTGTTGAGGAAAATGCCTCTATTCTCAACTATGATCTACTACCTCTGCTCTCGTCCGCCAAACTTCTGTTCCTGCCCCTTGACGTTGGTGTGCGATGTTATCTAATATTACACCCACGTCAGTAGCTTGTGGGGAATGAGACTGCAGCAGTAAAATATGCGGTAGGGACTGGACGTATGAATATTGACACGCTTGCAGCTCACCCTATACACAAATGCAAACACTGTCGTCACATGCTCGGCAGATTCGAATAACCGCAGCGAGGCTGGCTGTTGTGCAATGAACATCGACATTGCCTGTAGCATACTTTCATTCCTGTGAAAGTCAAGTTGGGGTCATTTGTCGTTGTCGCCGTGTGAGAAAAGAGAACTGCCAGGGAGTATTGGCGTCAGGTCTCTCTGGCCATGGGCATATTTTCCATCGACCTGCCTGTCCTCGATTTGTGCATACCATGACAACCATCACTTAGGGACTCTTGTCATTATCACCGAAAAAAAAGTTTCTGGGCACTTCAAACAGATTTCCATCCGTGCATTCACGGCGTTGGCCCGCCGAGGCGTAGATCCCTTCTCTTGTCCTGATTGCCCTTCCCTCGACATCTTTAACTTCCGGTCGCAGCTCAACTTCACAGAAATCGCGAGCCACGACGCCCTTCATTACATATCATGCCACTGGTTCCTATGCTTTAACTAGGCCTCTCGCTTTGCTCCTCTCCTCGTCTGTCAGCACCCACTCGATACCGCCAGCGCCAGCGGCGATTAATTCCTCCCACTCGTCGTCTTCCATGTTGGCCACCATGAGAAGCTGTGTCACCTTGCCAAACGTCTCCCTGGCGCCGTAGTCTCCCCTGGAGACAGTATCCACAATGCCAGTGAAGTCCCTCTCCATGCGCACGGCACCAAACGGACTCGTCTGGCCGGCATTGTTCAGTATCCTCTTCTCCAGTATCCTGGCCAGGTACCGAGCAGCAATATCCAGCAGTGTGCTGTATGTCCCAGACGTCATGAGTCTCGCGATGGGCTTCATCACCAAGTCCCATCCGTGTTCAAATCGTCGGCAAACTTGTCCCAGCATCTCTTCCTCGCTCTCGTCGTTTTGCCGAGCCATCTCGATCAAGTCTCCCTCAGTGAGTGAGTAATCGGCATCCCGGAATATCTCGGTGAGAATAGGCCGTAGGCGCAGCCTGACTACCTGTGTGAAGAGTACCTGGATGCCTTCGTTCATGAGTTCAACAGATTTGCTCACGAAGCCCGTCTGCAAGTTGTGTAGCGAGTGCGCCACAAAGGCCACGTCTTTCTCGAATGGGAAGTGCTCCTTCAGCGGTTCCTGCAGGGTGACAGCTTCAAAATCTTCCCCCTCTCCCGCGACCGTGATCCGGCCGCCGATGATCCTACTGAGATACTCGTTTGACATGTCCAAGCTGTTGATGAGAACGATGAACTGGATGATCTTTTCGGCCGGGGGGAGTCCATCGTGCACAGTTGATTTTGGATATGACTCGTCCCTCATTTTACGTTGGACCATGCCGATAAAGTCCGAGCTGAGGACTCGGCCGACTGTTGGTATGACGGAAGCCAGGACGTCTCGTTGCGAGGTGGAGACGGATTTCTGAATGACATTGTTGACAATGTACATGACGTCGTCCACAGCCATGATGATGAAAGGTGAGTTGCCTTCCAACGGCTTGTTTAGGCTAAGGGACAGTCCGCTGGGATACTCGTCCAGCTGGAAAGCCTTCTCCACGGACCGGCGGAAGAAAAATGTCGTCATGATATTGTACGGAGTGATCAGCTTGCCAGCCACCTTGCGGTACAAACTCGACTTGACTAGCAGCTCAGGCAACACTAACGGAGCATCTTCGCGTTCGGCATCCTGAGTAAGGGGACGCAACACGAAGCAAAGGCAAGTAAGTGGCTATTCTTCAACGAAAAAAGTTTGGTGAACAGGACAGTGAACCTACAATGCATTTGCTAGCCACAAAGCGGGTGTAAAGAGACCACCTACCCAACATGACTGCGATCTCACTCAGCAGCCCATCGACTTCTTTCATGTTGACACCTTCATCCTCGCTCGCTCGAGGATTGTTGCCATTGCCAACGGAGGGAGAATTGACCCGCGGAGTGCCGGCCCTGGCGGGCTGTGGCAGAAAGCTCTGTACCAGAAACGAAAAGGGATAACTCTTGACGTCAGTGATTTTTCTGTCGATGCCTCTTTCGTCGCCCCAAGTGTCAATGACGATGCCACCTTGCACATCAGCCTCCATCTGCAATCGCTCAATGACGCGCACGATTTTGCCAGCGCCGTAATGACGCTCGACAAGACCTCCGTGGCTCTCAAGGATCTGTGCAATGTGTTCAAACAGCTTCGTGAGTGCGTTGGCGTAAAAATAGCCTTCTCTCTTGCTCTGACCGCCCGTGCTGTCCTTGAGGGTGGCGCGGGCGGTGCCGGCTACGCCCTGACAGACGTAGCGCCCGTAGACGTCCAAGCCGACATCTGTCCTGCCGATGAGGGGAAACAGTTTGAAGAATCGAGTGACCGTGGTGCCATCTCCCTCTTCGGCAGCCTTTTCGAACTCGCGAAGAAACAGGCCGCATAAGGATTCTCTGGCCGTCTCCAAAGTCACCCAGGGAGCATCCGGCACCTCGACACTGGGTACCACGCTCGCGGCAAAGGCTCCCTTGGCAATCGCTTCCGGGATCTTGCTGGCCCGTGACAAATACCCGGCTGCCGCCTCCCAGTCTTGCGGCGCGCCCATGGAGCCGACCACGCCATTGACGCACGCCTTGAGCTCGGCAACCTGCTGTACCACATTCAGCGTGTCCTCAACACGGCTCTTCTCCAAATCCAGCTGTTTGACCCTGTTGCTCAGCCGGCCTGCCGTCTCGGCTGCAGCCGAGAGCATGTCATTGCTGATGGCCCTCGTAGCTATTGCCTGCGCACCGAGTCCCGCACGCAGCAGATCCAAACGTCCGAGATCGCGAGACAGATCGGCCTGCGAGGAGATGAGAGAATCGAGCCGGGCCGTGAGGGTGGATTCGCGATCGTGCAGGCCTGTGAGGGCGGCGCGCAGTTCGGCCACGTTCGAAAATGTGTCGAGGGAAGGCGACGTCGTCGGCTTCACGGCGTTGCCATCGCCGGCACTGGTGCGACGGGCAATGCCATTGGAGAGGGCGGACATTGGCAACGCAAAGCTGTGACGGCACGGCGCATGGCTTCCGAGACGTCGAGTGTCTTTGTTGTGTCGATTGCGGGTGCGAGCAGAAAGTTGGCTCCTGCTGATGGCCTTGGGTGTGGATCGCTTTCTTGGGCTCTTGTCAATGGAAGTATGAGGGACGGCTTGTCTTTGGGCGCAGTTGAACGACGATGGCCATTGCCCTGACCAGTCCCTATACGTGTTGTTTTGGGCGCCGCCAGGCACAGGGGAAAGGAAAGCAGAAAGGGTTCCTGGGCGTGGCGTGGCGTGCCCGAGATGGCAAGCGCAGCGTCGCACAAGAAAAAGAAGCCTCACATTCGCGGCCCGCTGCAGAATGGACGCCGCCGTTGTCCCCACCATCCCTTTCCTTTCAACGACCCGGCTATTCCCGGGACACAATTACATCAAATGTCAAAGTATCGCTGATTCGTCCTCATCTTCGTTTGATTGGCCGCCAGGAAGGAAAAATTGGTAATTGGATTGACCCCGTCACGGCTATGCTTCGCGTATATGTACATAGTTGCAAGGCTGTATCTATCCATCATACACATGTCCCTTCCATCATCCCCCTTTTCGTAGTTTGCTATGCTATGCTACACAAGTCCGCCAGTTGCCATTAGGCGGACCAGGAGAAAAAACCATCAAACGGCCTGGCTATAGCCGCTACCCAAACGCCGTTGACCGTACTTGAAATGCTTCCGCACTTCATCGACCCAAAAGACCGAGCTACAGAGGATGACTAGTCTGAAGAGATCACCGAGCCCGATTGCTTCCGTCTGGAAGACCTCCTGCAGCCAGGGCATGTATATGACCAACAGCTGGCAGATGACACTGAGAGATACCGCCCAGTTAAAAAGATTATTGGCAAAGAGCCCGATTTCTCCCTTGAAAATGGACTTGGACTCGGACCGACAGCTCAGCGCGTTGAACATGTCAAAGAAGACGAAGCAGGTAAAGGTCATGGTCGTATCTCGCCTTGTTACCTGCCCATCGGCCAGCATTTCGTGGCTGTAGATGATCATTGTGCCTACCATGATGATGGCTGCCGATGTCAGAACACGTACGAGTACAGCCCTGGTGAGCACAGCGTCATTTCGTCGCCTGGGCGGCCGGTTCATCACATCGGAATCAACTTTTTCCACACCCAGAGATTGGGCTGGGGGCCCATCCATGATAATGTCTGGAGAAATCTTGATTAGCGCCCATAGCCCGGTCTGAGTGATGGTCGTGCGGCGAACTTACTGATCCAGAGAATCTGCATTGCATTGAGCGGGGTTTTGAAGCCGAAAAATGTGCAGAGAAGCACCAGCGATAGACTGGCGGCACTAGTACTGAGCTGAAATGTGAGAAAGTTCTGGATGTTATTGAAGATGCCTTTGCCCTCTTCGATGGCCCGGAGGATGGTTGAAAAATCGTCGTCGGTCAAGATCATGTCTGCCGCCTCCTTGGCTACATCAGTTCCGTGACGACCCATTGAGATTCCAATGTCTGCCTTCTTCAGCGCAGGGGCATCATTGACTCCGTCTCCAGTCATAGCAACAATGTCACCTCGGGACTGGAGAGCTCGAATTATCCTCATTTTGTGGTCTGGATTCGTTCTGGCGAATATGGTGGTGTGCTGCATTGCTCGAGCGAGCTCTTCTTCCGACATATTATCGATTTCGTCACCCCTTAGAACAGCTCGCACGCCTCCCTGACCTGACGAGGCCTGACTGGTCACTGCAACATCCATTCCCAGCTGCTTACCAATGGCCAGAGCCGTGGTTTCCGCGTCACCGGTTATCATGATGACCTTGACGCCACCTCGCATGAGCCGGCGAATCGAGCGATTAACACCCGGCCGTGGAGGATCACTCATGCCAACCAACCCAGCAAATGTCAGGTCCTTATAGGCATCCTCATTTGTTTGGCTGGGTGACTTGCTGGTGGAATCGGTACCAGGAGTGCCTGTCCGTCCCCCATTTTGATGAATACTGCCTTTGGGAGTCCTGGCAATGGATCCGCTGGCAAATGCGAGGATGCGCAGCCCCTTTCGAGCCATCGCATTGGCAGCTTCCGAGGCCTCTTGGCGCCTCTCCGAATCGAGAACGATTTCTCTGCCGTCCTTGTCGAGATACGTGCTGCAAGCCGCAAGCACCTTCTCGATGGAGCCCTTCATGTACGCATACTCCTTGTCGCCCTTTGTATCGGAGCCGACGATGACACCCATCCATTTCCTCTCGGAACTGAACGGCATCTCCGCGACCCGAGACCCAACCGATTCCCGGATGTCGTGCTCACCAAACTTGTCCAGCATGTCCAGCATGGCCACATCCGTGGGCTGACCGACCCATCTTGAAGTCGTTGTTGCCTGACCACGCCCGAGAGTCGAGTTCAACACGGCAGAAGCGGTTACGCCAGTCTCTGTGTATTTCTGAGCCAATCTGGCGTTGTTCGCAATGTTGCCGATGCGTATAATTCTCATGGCAGCGGCTGCGCTCCTCTCATCCGTAGCATCGGAATCAGAAGATACCCCAAACGGCTCTCCGGCTCCAAAGTACCACATTTCGGAAGTTGCCATGTGGTTGGTGGTTAGGGTGCCTAGTTCGTACATGGAGTGAGTACATATCATACTCTGCGGCTTCCACCCTGTTTGTGATGCTCACCTGTCTTGTCTGTGCAAACTACGTTGACAGAGCCAAGAGTTTCCACCTTGGGCATTTTGCGCACGATGGCGTTATGCCGAGCCATCCGATGTACCCCAAGAGCAAGAGTCACTGTGACAATGATGGGGAGTCCTTCGGGGATGGCGGCGACCGCGAGAGAGATAGAGATTGTGAAGATCTCCAACAGTTTCTTACCTTGCAACCAGCCCACTAGAGAGATGAGGCCAATAACAGCGAAGGACGCTTTACTGAGCTGGCCGCCCAACTCATCCATGGATAATTGAAGAGGCGAGCGTGGGCTCTCCGTGCCCGAAACGCTGGTCGCAATCGTACCGAAATGCGTGCTACCACCCGTTGCAAACACAATACCTTGACCGTGACCAGACGTGACTAGCGTTCCCATGTACGCAATATTATGAGTCTCGTTTGCGCTGCTCTCACCATGTCCATTTGATTCATTCGTAGACGATTGTGGCAATTGGAGATGATGCAATCCTTGACTGCTGAACGTCCTCTTCCTGGCCTCAGTGACGACTCGAACAGGCTCCGTCTCTCCGGTCAGATTGGACGCATCAATCGTTAAATCAGCGGCCTTGGTGACTCGAATGTCAGCTGGTATACGATCACCAGTGGTGAACAGCACGAGATCACCAGGCACAAGCTGACTGGCCATGACTTTGCTGGATGCTCTATCAATGACATCCTCGATGGGCGCCTTGGAGTCGGGATTACCGATCTGGTCGACATCGTCTTCACCAGGCTGTGATCGCGCACTCGACTTGGACGCTGTGGCGGATGGCTTGCTAGGCCCTCCGCGAACGAGGTTGGCGTGATTAGGAACCAGATGATCCAGGGCTTCGATCGACTTTTCTGATCGATACTCTTGGATAAAGCCCACCGTTACGACTATTGTCACGGCCACTGTGATGCTCACGGCATCATCGAGATTCCCGAGCAACAAGGACATTGCCGCAGATACCAGGAGAAGAATGATGAGCGGTTCCTGGAATTGTTTCAAAAAACGAAGCCAGAGCGGCTCTGGCTCATCGTGCGGAATCTCGTTCGGTCCGTGATCCCCAAGCCGCGTCAAAGCATCCGTCATCGTAAGTCCGTACGTTAACGAAGTTCGCAAGTTCGCAGCCGCTTCACTCGGAGTCATGTACGAAAACTCATCGGCCACATCCTGTTTGAAAAAGAAGCATTAGCGGCTTAAGTATGTATTGGGTGCAAGACCCAGGAAGAACCAGCCATACTCTGGCGTGAGATGAAGTTGTTCGAGCATGTCGCGGCCGAGTCGGCTTGTCACTGTCGGAATTCATCGTTGTGAGCTCGGTGATGGAAGGAATGCCGGACATAGGGAGCAAGGGCTCCTTGCCCGAGCCCACACGCCCTATCCATGGTATTTGCATCGTCGTGTACGTAGACCGACGCCGTCAGCGGGAGATCTCATGAGAGGATCAGACGAACGACAGAATCCGTGATGGCGTCGCACGGGGTGGAGTACCACTAGCCGACCAATTTTTTCGGTGGCAGACTTGAGCGTCTGCGCCCAGGTCCGTGGAGATTTTTTCTCGAAGAATATTGACAAGAAAGGCGGGAGGATGAGAAGACGACGTGTCGTCTATGGACGATGCACGGAGCCGAGACGTTCGCCAAGGCATGCCGAAGCTTCGCACATCAGGGATAGCCGGCTATGTGGTGGTACATGGGTGTGGGTCGCCTCCGGAAGGCAGCCGTTGACCCACGCCCAATCGGTTTATGGGCGATTTGCCCTGGGAACTTAGCAGGATCCGGCCCTAGCTCCAGTTGAAGGAGTAGGGAAAGTGCCTATGCGATCACGATGTAGCATATGCTAATGTCGTCGCCGCCGGCGGACAAGAGAATGCAATGCCAGGTCATAGTATCGGTCGGACTTGCAATAGGCTACCTACCCCGGCTTTTTGCAGATATATCGTTACGTGCGTGAAATTACTATTTGAAGCATTGGGGCTTGATCGAGCTTAAATTGCTGCTTTTTTTTCTTCCGAAACATGAGAATCTACATGCAGAAAAAGCAAACGCAGGACCTAGTCGCCGCATACTATTTCGTTGAAAGCGACAAGTGTTCATGAACCGCCAACGGTTAGGGGGCATCATTTTGTGGATCCAAACGTGGCAGACTGTAAAGGTCTGGGGAGCCAATCAAAGCAAGATGGCGCTCGATGCACGCAATCAACCAATCAACGAGTCGATCAATGAACGACTGTACGGAGTACGTAATAACGAAGTCTTCCCAACAGCGATGGGAGGCTTCGATATGTCACGTGAATCGTTGACGTGGAGACCCAGACCCACCTTCCAGACCGTGCAGAGGCCCGGGCAGCCGACACCCCCCCCCCTCCTCTCTTCTCTCAAAGCCCGCAAGCGACGAGCTGGGAGCCACAGCGAAGAACTTCCCGTCGCCAGCCACGCCATTTTAGTCGTTCCCCTCGTCGTCCAACACTCTCTGGCAGTTCGCATCATCGCTGCCTCTCTTCCCCGTGCCTCTCGTCGTCATCACCCTCTGTCGCCGACATTTGCTCACGGCACGAGGAACGGCATATGAAATTGCGCATTCGTCGCGCGCGTTACAGATTGTCGACACGCCCCCCTCGTCTGTTGTTTATCATTACGCGCAACCCCATTTGTCGCCGCGTTCGCTCACGTCACCCACCGGCCGACGTCCTGCATTGCCATTTTGCTTCCTCACAGGACGCACTGCTCACTCTATCGCTCATTTGCTCACGCTGAGCTGCTCGAGTTGTCGTGTGACGACGTGAAGCGCAGTCATGTTCTATTCAGAGACGTTGCTCCAAAAGAGCGGGCCTCTGGCTCGCGTCTGGCTTTCCGCAAACTTGGAGCGCAAGCTTTCCAAGAATCATATTCTTCAATCGAACGTCACCGATAGTGTCGAAGCAATCATCACGCCAACTCAGGCCCCCATGGCCTTGCGTTTGAGCGGACAGCTGTTGCTCGGTGTCGTGAGAATATACCAGCGCAAGACGCGATACTTGCTGGACGATTGCAATGAAGCCATGATGAAGATAAAGATGGTGAGCTCGATTTCACTCCCAGGCGTTTAATGATTGAGCAGACATTTCCTGACGCATTTCATGAAAGGCTTTTCGTTCTAGTGGGAACAACGACTTGGCAGCAAATTTACAGATGCCCAACCGCGAAGCACTACTGCTTCCTGATCGCATCACGCCCTACGACAACCTGGAACTTCCACCGCCACCGGATGCCTCCTGGCTGCTCTCTCAGGTCGACGATATTACAGCTACTCCCGTCGGCCGCAAGGGACGCACCAACAACAGAGACATTAACCTGCAAGAGGACGTTGACATCAGCCAGTTCCTGCATAGCAGTAATGGTCACGACGCAGACGACCTTCTCCCGATGGGCGACGAGCTTGAGCTCGACTTTGGATTCAGCATGGATGACGGCGTCAGCCAGAGTGTGGAAATGGGGCGAGATGCGCCGGCACCTCTACCTGTAGAAGATGACGCGCTCAGTGAAGGGGACTTGGTGCCTCGCAAGGACCCAGCGGTTGACTTCAGTGAAATGGCAATAAGAATCGCTGAAGGGGACAATGATTTGCCCATGATTGACGACGACGGCTTCGGATTCAATCCCGATGACGCCTCCGCCATGCCAGGAATGGCAACAGCTACCGATATGAATCGCGCCAGGATCTCAGAATCACCGCTCTCTGACATTGATGAGCGGCTTGCTCAAGAGGTTGAGGCCGAGTACTCGCGCCACAACCACACGGATCTCTATGAACCACAGGAGGACACAGAAATGACCATCGTCCGAAGGCCTGCTCAACGAGCCAAGAAGCAGAAGATCATGATGCCCGATGACGAAATCGCACTGTCGAGCAGTCACATCAAGCAACAGCAGGCTGATCGGCACAACATCATCAAGCAAACCTCGTTCCTACCCCAGGACCCGATTTTCTTGGCCGTAGTGGACATGCAAAAAGCCACTGGATTTGTCTCCGCCATCATGAACGAGGGCCGCAGCGCAGCCTGGGATCCGGAAGTCAGAAGCTTGCTGACGCTGGGTGCTGTACGTGGCATGAGCGATTTGAAGAGAAAGCGAGACAGCGGAATCGCCGATGTTGACAGTGACCATGGCGTCGTCAAATCACCCCGTCTCGAGCTCGACGACGAGACGGATTTCGCATTTGATGGCAATGGCTTGCACGATACCAGCATGGCCGCCGATGGTACCATTCTCGACATACCCGCGATTGGAGACGAAGATCATCACGATCGCGATGGCAGTCCAGCAGGTCATTTCGATGAGACAACAGCCCCCGTCGTCCATCCACAAGACGGTGGTCCAGTCTCCGTCGGCACAAAGCATGCGGTACATATCCTCCGGGATTTGTTTGGTGCCGAGGCCGCCACAAATGCTGACAAGCGGAAGAAGAGCTCTGTGGTCTTCCAGAACTTGCTACCGGAGGGTTCTACAACCAAAGCAGACGCCACGAAGATGTTCTTTGAATGCCTGGTACTGGCTACTAAGGATGCCATCAAGGTTGAGCAAGGATCCGAATTGGGAGCCGCGATCAGAGTGCGAGGTAAGAGAGGCCTTTGGGGCGACTGGGCCGAGCGCGAGGCTGGCGGCGAGATTTCAAATCAAAACGAGCCTGAGCCAGCAGCAGTCAACGCACCACAAGTTGCTGTGGAGGCCTAGGAAGGCGAGTCTGCCGGTTGAAAGCAGGGATTAGTCGTCGCCGTCGTATCATGCAAACATGATGTATCAAGGCGCAGCAACGCACGAGCTCTGAACACTTTGACTGCGCATGGTTTTCTGAGTGTATCCGTGTAATATACCAGGTTCGGACTTTGTTGGACACAGTCTTGTTGGATTTCTCACGGCGTTGCAGGCGTTGAACGAGTATATACCATTGTCGGTGCGATGGAGCACGAGAATAAAGGGACAGAGGAGTGGTTGGCAGAAAAGGCAAGAGGTTATTGTGACGAGAGTCGCTAGTATCATCGGGCGCAGAGAGAGATAGGGCTGGATGCTTGATCAGTCTCCATGTGAGAAGGAAGCAGCTTTACTTTGTTGAAGTATGATGAAAGAGATTATCAATACCTACTGTAGGTAGTTTGTCAAACAATGACTTGAGTGAGGACTGTGAAATGCCATTTTTAACAGGGCTTAAAGTCATCGAAAGACGTCCATGCAATATTCTCACCCGTGCCATTTGCAATATTCAAGTAGATTGCTTCACTCGTAGGTCTGATTGGACATGGTCCTCAGCAATCTTCTACGAGCACCGCGTTCTGCTCTATTCCGCCACTCCACACTTCACGTAATAATAAGGGTAGTTCTGTACGGAGTAACAAGGCGCCCAGGCCAAGCCACCGCTGCCCCGCCATACCACCCCACTGCTCCACCAATTGCTAGCTGCCGCGATGTCCACGACACTCCTCGTCCGTCGCGACACCAGGCACCGACAGGAATTTCTCACAGAAATCGAGGTCAGAACACCGCATGAAGGCAACAATGCCCGCTCCCTCTCGAATCGCCATCGCCATGGGCTCCTTGTCCCGACTGCTGAAGGAAGAGGCCTCCTACCGCCAAGAAGTTATCGACCTAGAAGGCCACATCAGCAAAATGGAACAAGACATCAAAGCAGGTAGCGCCGACGCCGACGGCAACGCCGAGTTCATGCTGAAACAAAACGTACGAGCTCCAAACTCTGCCGAAATCAATTAACAAGCTTGCTGATTCGGATTGGCCCGCAAAGAAATTTGCTCTATCTCAGACGAAGGGAATTTTCACGCCGCTGAGACAAAGGATTCGGGAGGCCGTGGTTGAGTTGGGCCATCAGATTGATACAGCAGACGACAAGACGAACTCAGAGGAGCTGAAATCCGCGAAATTGATGTATGAGGACGCTACAGCTACTTGATGCGCTTGGCGAGCATCTGCTTGACTGTTCGATCACAACGATGGCGAGCAAGGCAATGTTCAAAAGACAAGCGATGTTTTGGGGAAATGTTGGACCAGGATGTGTGCTTGCTATTGCTCATTTGTGGTATATGCAGTTACAGTCATGACGAATGACTATTTAACGCATGATTGATGACGCTAATCGAAGAAAAAAGTAAACTGATGCGAAACCATACTCAATCATCTACCTCCATGCCGTCCGCGCTCTCGTCAACCTCATGTCTTGTTGCAACGAAGCCTTCCTGATCTCGCATTTCAATGTCTGCAGCGTCCGCTTCGCTTCGATGTGAAGGCGTTGCTATCCCGGGAACCTGCAAATATTGTGTTGAACCATGAGGCGCAGAAGATGTGGACTCGGTCGGTGTGGGCACAGATCTGGGCGCCTTTTCCGGAGCCGGTGTGCCCTCGGCCGGTGTTGCGGTCGCCGTGCCATTCGGGCCCTCTTCTACATCCTTCTCTACATCGGACCTGGCTCGCGAATCGCCGTCTGGGCGTGGTGAAGCGTTCCCACTCGCTACAGGCCGAGGACTGGCGCCGTCTCTCTCGACTTCTGCCTCGTCTTCTCCTTCTTCGTTCATGCCTTCCCGCCGGTCGACTTCCTCTTTCTCATCCCTGATTTGGCGTCTCAGCATCATTCCTTCCTCCATAATTCTGTTGAATTGCTCCCGGCGCTCTTTCCACGTCTCCTTGTAAGTCTCGCTTTCTCGCTCGAGCTCCCTGCATTCGTCTTCCAACTTTGCCAAATTGGCAAGTTGGTCTTCACGTGGACGGAGCAGCCGATTCGACGTGATTCGCTCAGCTAGCTCATCGAACTTTTTGCGTTGTGCAAGAGTCGCTCTAGCAGCCTCCAGTTGCTCCCTAAGTTGCCCATTGTTGACTCGTACAGCTTGACATTCAGCCAAAATTCGCTTCTGGTCGGCAGCGTACCGCTCGCGTTCGCGCGAATTAGCATTGTGGAGGAATTGAAGGCGCGCAATGCTGCTGTCGAAGGCAGCAAAGTCCAACGTGAGATCCTCTTTCAGATTCTCATTCGGGGCGACGACTGAGGCATCTTGGCCATTCAGCTTTGATTTGTTCGAGATTGCTGAAGATATAGGCGGTAGACGTTTCGTGATTCGTTTGAAGGGTTTTTCTTCGACGTTGAGAAGGCGCAACTTGTGAAGCTCGAGCTCGCTTTTCTCGTCCAGCAAATCCCATGAAGCCATGGCTGGCGAGCAAAGCTAACGGCGCCAGTCGCGAGAAGAACGCCGTACCCTCTATCAGGATAATGATCTGACTTTAAACTTGAACCCTCCAAGTCTATCTGATATCGAGAAAGAAGTTGGAACGGTTGAGCTGCTACAAGCCCGCGGTGAACCTATCTACCGCGCATGTGCAACTGCTGTTTGTGTCTGGTCAAAGGATTGGGCGCTGACTAATCGCGTTCGTGCCCGAACTATTACCGAGCGGCATGTTTTGACATGCCAATCCAGGTCGCGCATGCCGTCATTGGCTCCCTTAGCTAATTAAACCCATTACGATTCACATTGCACCTCGTTTGTTCCCTCATCACATTTTCTATCGCGTCCCCTTCTCCATGATCCTCTGCTCCTTCTTTTGATCAGGACACTGCGACAATCATAATGACACAAGAAGAAAAGGATTTGCTGGCGCGCATCGGCCAGGTAGCAGGTATTCAGGTTTCCTACCTGTCCTTGCGCCCACAAACAGATTGAGCTGACCGAACCCAGGACAAATCAACCGACACAAGAGTCAAGGCACCGGGAGCGCCTCGAACTATACAAACAGAAGTCCTATACGTTCGTCTTCCATCAGCGTGCTGCAGAGCAGGCTGGCTATTAACTACGGTGAAGGAAATGCCTATCACCGTCGCTTTCGCGGTCGCGGCGCGTACTCCAGTCCACTGCACAGAGTTGATAGGCCCCAGATCAGCCGACCGCATCGAACACTGCATCTGAACCCGTCGGTCAACGCTCCAGAGACGTCTGCTTCTGGCGCCGGGGGTTTGGCGCCACGAGCCGCGACTTGGGTGTCAAGGGTTGACCGTCATCGCCAGCTGATCAATGCCGATGTTTACGAACAACAGTCACAGACTCGCGCTAAAGCCATCGAAGTCACTAGAAAGATGAAAGTGCAACAACAAAAATGTCGAGAAAAGGCACAACTTGACATTTTTCTCCGTCATGGCACCGTGACTGCGCCTGCTACCGTCGAAAGTAATTCATTAGTGCGCAGAAATGAAATTCGCATCGACGGCATACGTTTTCACGTCGCTGCGGGAGGCAAAAAACTTGTCAAAGCTCTTGGTGAGTAACAATACTAAAAGTGCAGAGAGGAGTGAGAGGGTAAAGCAGATACGGAGAGAACAACCTCAAGGCAGTTAAATGTAGCGGTCAGGACTGATGTACAAACTATAGACGACAGGCATCTCGATACCCCCAAAACAGCCATTGTGGCTGGTGTCAGATTTCACAGGACGAGGACCGGCAATCTAGTGTTGAACCGAATCGTACAAAATCAGCGGTATGTCACCGATAGCATGTCGAGCCAATCGCTGACATTTCGCAGCCGCTCCGGAAAGCGACCAAAATTGACACAATGTTGCAAAGTTTTCTCTACGACTGGTAATACATCTTTCCGATCGGATCAGACAAACATTCCGAAGAAGCCGAGACAGCTCTGGTATGTGAATCTGAGTGATGTACTGACTACGACCTCACAGGTTCTTGCTCAAAGGGTCCATCCTGCCGATACCAACACGATCCTGTCAGGGTGGCTGTATGCAAAGACTACCTCAAGGACGGCAAATGTTCGCATGGCGACAGTTGCGATCTTTCTCATGACCTAACCCCGGAGCGCGTACCGAACTGCTTGCACCATGCAAAGGGTCTCTGTTCCAAACCCGGCTGCAACTATGCGCACACCAAAGCCGCCCCTGGTGCCCTGGTGTGCGAAGCATTTGGCTTCTATGGCTTCTGTGATCGTGGAGCGGAATGTACCGAACGACACGTTTTTGAATGCCCTGATTTTAGCAATACCGGCGTCTGCAAAAGCAGAGGCTGTAGATTGCTGCATCGTGAAAGGGCAAGCCTCTTGCGAAACCAACCCAGAGCCGATGATACCATGGACGAAGATGTTTCCAGCAATGACGAGCCTGTTGACTCGGATGACGTTGACTCGGACGAAGTTGCTGAATTCATCGATGCTGACTCAGATGATTCCGACTTTGAGAATGGAAAAGACTTCATTGAACTTTAATGGCTTTGGTAGGTCTCTTGACTCCTCGCCAGAGGCCCCATTTGGGGTTCTTTATTTCATCGTTAGATCGCCCTTGGCTACAACTTTTCCACTGTGAAAGGTTCGTGCATCAAGTATATTGCTGTGATGCGAAGGACGCAAGGAATCTTCGTGAAAGCGATGTTCCGTAAAAGAATCTGTGGTGGTGACGGGACAGGGACAACAGAAACGAGAGAAAAAAAGTCTTTTGGAAGAAGAAAAGTGACGTTGTTCCTATTGAATCGACAGAGGACAATAAAAAGATAGTAAGAAACAATCATCAAGAATTACACATTGTGCGATTCGATCTGTGCAAGCGGTTACAAGGTGAACGTTTTTTGATAGACGGGTGGGGGCTGCTGATCAGCTTGCTTTATGGAAGTATTGCCAGGTGTGCGACAAAGGCATTGCACGTCGGCAGCTGGTGACGCGGCTTCCTAAGCAATCTCGGCTGCAAGTAAGTTTGGTCGGCAGTCAGTTCGCTTTCAATCATCCATATAGATGGCATTGCTGTCTCGGCCCTCAACTGAATGGTCTCGCGCGTTTCTTGTTTGGTTCCTTGCGTAGCGTCGGGCACGTTAGGTGACAATCACTTTGACCACATTCTCCACCTTCCCTTACCACCCAACATCTTCTTGCTGCAAAACAAGGAGCTATGCGACAATGGGCTCCAAAACGCCAGAGCATGAGGATGATGGACGCCATAGTATGACTGATGCTGCTGTCGAACTGATGATCTGGGCTGATGTCAATTCTAGATGGTTCGTCGGGCAGCGTATCCGTCTCGAAGGGCGGAGAGCCTCGCGGTCAACACCTCGCCCGAGACGGAGATGGCTGTGTGGGGAGCGATGGTGCAAATGCCGATGACGACGATGACGAAGCTGAAGATGTTCCCGGTCTTGATCTTACGCTGACGAACATGGGCCCAAGTGAGAACGGCAACGAGAAGAAGAAACGCAAGAGGTCGAACAAGAAAAAGAAGAAGAAGAAGACGAAGACGCCTCTAGGGTCCAAGCAATCATCGCCCCCGCGTATTCCCCTCCATGAACTTTTCACTGAAGATGCGTACCCGAGTGGTCATGTCATGGATTATCCCGCCGGTCAGACCAGAATCAGGACCAAGGCCCAAGAGCTGCGACTTGCTGGACGCCAATCGCTCGAGGATGCTTCTTTTCTGAACGATTACCGCAAAGCCGCCGAGGTGCATCGACAGGTGCGTCAATGGGTTCAGACATCGGCAAAGCCGGGTCAGACTTTGACGGAGATTGCTGTCGGTATCGAGGACAGCGTACGGGCTCTCCTCGACAACCCCGGGCTGGAAGCTCGCCATAGCCTGCGATCGGGCTTGGGCTTTCCAACAGGACTTTCTTTGAACCATTGCGTGGCACACTATACACCCAATCCCGGCCAGAGAGATGTTGTTCTCAGCCATCAGGATGTCATGAAGGTGGACTTTGGGGTGCAGATCAATGGATGGATCGTCGATAGCGCCTTTACCATGGCATTCGATTCCGTCCACGATAACCTCTTGGCTGCGGTTAAAGACGCAACAGACACGGGCATCAAGGTGAGAGAACAAACGTTGTTCGTTTTGTCCTTTTCAGGGTAACAACTGACATTCTGGCTCTAGACTGCCGGGATTGACGTTCGTATCAGCGATGTTAGCGCCGCCATCCAGGAAGCCATGGAAAGCTACGAGGTTGAGATGGGCGGAAAGGTGTTTCCCGTGAAACCGGTGCGAAACCTTTGCGGGCACGACATCGAACACTATCGCATTCATGGCCAGAAGATGATTCCATTCGTCAGGAATTCAGACCAGACAAAGATGGAAGAAGGCGACATCTTTGCCATTGAGACCTTTGGCACCACCGGACGTGGCTTTGTCAGGGAGGGAGTGAGTTTGATTGTCAGCCTTGCCATGCGAAAGCCCCCCCCCCCTAAACACAATCTTGCTGTATAGAGTCTATGGCTAACAGTATAGCCGGGAATCTACGGATACGGATTGAGTGATGGATCGCCGGAACAAGGGTCTCCTTCATTGAACTCGGCTAAGCGTGTGTACAAGACTATCAAGGAGAATTTTGGCACTCTCGTCTTTTGTCGTCGCTATGTCGACCGATTAGGGGTCGATAACTATATCGCTGGTGTAGGTTCTGCATCGGAAGGTCCGGAGAAGGATTTGGCTGACGTGGTGTGGCGCAGCTTAACCATCTCGTGTCAAATGGCATACTCGAAGAATATGCGCCTTTGATGGACAGTCCAGGCTCATACTCGGCCCAATTTGAGCACGTAAGTTGGCCTCGTTGGGAAGACGGAAAGCAAGCGAGTTGGGCTAATCTCGGCATGTTTGACGTAGACGATTTTGCTGCGGAAGTCGCAGAAAGAAGTCGTCAGTCGGGGGAACGACTATTGAAAGCTGCAATTAGGGAAGGGGGGTGATGGGAAGGAGAGGACAGGTAGGAGATGAAGTCGAGCTTGCCAGGAGAGGTGAGTGATTGTTCAAGCCTGGCTCAATGAAGGTGCTTGCGATTCAACACGCAGCTCCCTGGGCCAACGCGGATGAAGACCTATCTTGAGGGTCTGTGGACGATTTGGAAAGAGATAATATATATCATGTGCATGCTGTACGCCATGAAGTCCACGCCGTAGTGGCGTAGCCTCGTGGACCATCTCGAATTGTTGAACATGTCATACTATGACACCGCTGATGTTGCCGCTCGTATGAAGGCGCGTCCATGCTGCGTTACACGACTAAAGGCGGGTCGAAGTCTCAAGGCAATGGCATTATGCTCCCACTGGCTGGTGGTGACGATGTGGCGGTATTGCAGGCCGCTATGAGGCGGCACCTTCCTGTCCAATGCTTTGTCGAGGCGGGGGGCTGCTCAGTTTGGCAGCAGCGGCGGGGCTCATGTCGTCGCATGAGGTCTGGTGCCTCCTTTCATCATTCATCGCTCAACCATTCAACCAAACAGACGCTCTTTGTTGGCGTTGATTGGCACAAACAGCTTGATTGTTCGCATTGCTGACGGCATCCTGGCAGCGTCAGACGAGTCATGCTCTGGTCAGGCCATAGAACAACAGCCCTGCCGGCAGATCGCTGAGACGGCCGAGTCCAGACCACCCTCCTTAGCAGCTCGCCATCAGCAACAAGTTGTCAAACAATCTAAAGCAGACACGAAGCGGAAGGGGGAAGAGAGGGATGATTATTCGCCATCCTGACAGCCAGAATAGTACCTCGAAAGCTGATATCGGCCAGAGTCCGGAGACGTTGCGCCCCCACCATGGGCTTTCGTGATACATTCAGGAAACGGGACCCGGCGGAAGGGGACGACAAACACCATCATCAAGCTGCCCCCAGGCCATGGGACAACCCCGAGTTCACATTTCTTCGGACAGATACATCGTCGCAGGAAGTCATCTATCCGCCCGCGGGGAACACGGACGGCAGCGCAGACGGGCTCGCTGACAAGGCAGGGAATAGTGACAGCCTCTTATCTCCCAACTCCCCGGTCCGCTCCTCTCCCCGCCGCAGCCTCGACTTCTTCCGCTCCCGAAGTGGTTCCACATCGTCGCAAGCCAGCAACAACCGTTCGCCTTCCTCGAGACGTCGTCTCTCGCAGCGTTTACACCTCGCGCGGTCCCCGGCCTCGTCCGACTACGTGCCGCAGGACCTACCGGATATCACCGTCTCCAATGACGATGCGCAGTGGGAAAGGCGAGCGACCATACTGGCAGAGTCCAAGTTGGCGCAGGATGTGGCGGCGGCGACGGTGGCAGGCTTGCCCGAGGGGCTTGCGTCGATGAGTTTGAGTAGGAGGGCGAGCCACAGCAGTCAACGGCCGACGAGCCCCGGTCCCGATTCCACTGCGCCCGTGTCGTCCCAGGCCATAGATGGGCTGGTTCAGGAAGCGATTCGGCTGCATGAGGAGGGCAACTTCAAGAAATCGACGGAGCTATTTGGCCGCCTTGCCGATCCACAAGGCGCGAATAATCCTCTGAGTCAAATACTCTACGGTCTTGCTTTACGGTACAGTCTGCGCCCTTTCTTTTCCCTTTATCCCACGTCCCGGAATGTCTCGGTCCAGAAAATGGAGGCAGATAGATACGAAATGAGCTTGCATGCGCTTCTCTGGGGCAACATGAGCAAATCAATAGTGCGCCGCTGACGGGCTTCCTAGGCACGGATGGGGTTGCAACGAGGACCAAACCCGCGCAGTCGAGTATCTCACAGCCGCGGCCTCCAACTCGGCCGTCATAGAGCAACTGGCCCTGCAGGCAGGCATGATGAAGGGCGGCGCGGCAAAGGGCGAGCTGGTACTGGCTATTTACGAGCTCGCCAACTGTTTCCGCAACGGTTGGGGGGTTAAACAGGATGCAGTGGCAGCCAAGGAGGTCAGTCTACTGTCTGTTTTTCTTTGTTTCCAAGCGAGGTATAGGAAAAGACGAGAAATTGGAATTCTCTGGGCTCGGCTCGGCTTGGGGGGCCGCAAAGAGGGGGTTTTACGAGTAGAGGAGCCAGAAAGAAGGATGCTAACGCTGAAGCGCAGTATTACGAAACAGCAGCCAATCTTGGCGATGTCGGTATGTGCACCCAAGGTCTCGAACCATATGAAGCAGAACTTCACATGAAGAGGAAGATGATGCCTAACTGTCTGTTCACCGCAGACGCCATGAACGAGGTCGCTTATTGCTATTTCAAAGGCATCGGCTGCAAAAAGGATATGGTAAGCACCGAATTTATTGCGCCGGGCCGGTCGAAGCAGGCCAAAGCTTGGTATTGGGAGTGCCATGAGAGTAAGATGTTGACCCGACATAGTTTGCAGCGGCACGGTATTATCGGCAGGCCGAGAAAGCGGGCGAGAAGATTCCAGGCAACTCATGGTACGTGGAATCATGTTTTCTCATTCTCTTCCTTTACGCCATGCCTCGCTCTTCTTCCTCTGGCTTTCCCTTTTGTGCCTTGTGTTCATCTACCATGGACTGCTTACATCGGGGACGTGTGCTAACCTGGCCCTATCCTGCGACAGGATATGGAAGGAAAAGTACAACACCAAGGCGTAATGACATGACAAAATTAAGGTTGAATTGCGCCCTCCACGCCTACATATGTACATATATGTATGCATTCAAGCATGTGCGCGTCCCATTGCACGCATGCCCTCATGTAACTTACTTCGTCCGACCTACACATGTACATACTGTTGTAGGTAACTACCTGTAGGGAATAAAGGAAAAGAAACAAGGTTCCTTCCCCCGCAACCCAAAACCCCAAATGGCGGTGAGCATGCATGCATGACATCACATGATGACGCACAAACAACCAACCACCCCCTCCCAACGCCCACAGCAAATCAAGGCCTCGCGTAGCACAGCCAAACCCACCAGTCACTTGACTAATGATGCCGTCACGCCCGCCCGCGCCTGAGAGACAATGCGCGCGTCCTTCAGGGCTGCATCCGAGCCGCGCAAGAACCTTGCTCGCTCGCTCCATGGTACACACACACCCCCCCAGCTCACGGAGCTTGGGAGTCAATACCCTTGCCGCTGCGCGTTCTGTAGGACGCTGGTGTTTGGCCCGCCGTGGATGCAGCAGACATGGAGCCGGACTGGGATGAGGTAATTGTCACTTCTATCGTGTGCTGCGAGTTGCGAAACACATAACCATCCCCCCCCCTTTTGATGTTGTTCATCTCGTATCGTCCATCCATTTATTCTCGCGCTTTAACGAGAGAATAAATGACACATTATCAAGAAAGTAACCCATATCATGTTCCAGCCGTGCTTGCGCTTCAACAAGAGAATAAATGACATATTATCAAGAAAGTAACTCATATCATGTTCCAGCCGTTCTTGTGCTTCAACGAGAGAATAAATGACACATCATCAAGAAAGTAACTCATATCATGTTCCAGCCGTGCTTGCGCTTCAACGAGAGAATAAATGACATCATCAACAACGTAACTCACATCATGTTCCAACCATTCTTGCGCTTCAACAAGAGAGTGAGTGACCTGTCAATAAAAAAGTATCCACATAGAGTTCGTAAGCCAAGAACTTCAAGATCCAGCACTCGGCATCTGCGCTTCATGCACGTAAAATCGTCTCATCACACCCGTTTCCATTGCAATCTCCTGCCCCCATTTCCCTGCCGTGAGCAAACCCAATCTGACAACCAAGGAAGAATGGAAGGATATCTCCCCCGCCCCCTCCATCCACCACCACATCTCTCAAGGGAAAAGAACAGAGTTGCCTTCCGACTATCCCTCCTGGACTCATCGAGGCCTAAGCGTCGCGCGTCATCGTAAAATCGTTCCAATTACAAAACAGCATCATGTAGAACCTCCTTGCACTTGGGCGTCGAGTTCCCGCAAGAAAGACAAAAAACGGCAGAATGAAGAATCGTCATTCAAAAAAGACACACGCAACCGCCGCCGAACGAGACGCTTGAGTTCGCCTGACCTATGCCACCGGGAGGGGGAAGCAGTTCCCGGGCGCAGAGACCAATGCCTACTTGCCTGCTTGCTTGCCTGCTTACTTGCCTGTTTCAAGATGGAGTGACAAAATGAATAAAAAGAAAGTATAACAAGTGACAGAATCAGAAGATGTCGTCATTTTTTGGCCATGGGACATCCCCCCCTCTTATGCCTTGCGAAAGTGAGTGAAACCCCACCATCATCAGCTTGAAGCAAGACGATACAAATGCAATGGTCCCGGTGCGTGAGCAATTAGTCTGTGCAAAGAGCAACAGGGTGTGTCGCCAGAAAGTCGCAAGTTATTGGAAGAAAAACAGATCGTTATATCAATCGTCAAGGTCGTTAAGAAATGGTCGTCATCGTGAGATTCATGGTCGCTGTATCTTGGTCAACTCAAAGTCGTCAATCATCATCATCCGTCGTTGCATTGCTGCTCATTCTCCGTATCCCCGTATCCAGCCATCATTCTCGTAAACTCTCGAAAAACATCCTGAGGAATTTGGCTCACAAGAGACGTTCGCTTGTAGACGTCGGAAGCACCATCTTCCTCCATGGTGGCACGGACTGCCGCAAGAGCTTGCGCGTAGTCCTTTCGCCTCTGGCTAGTGCATTTCTCTGGATCCGTGTGTAGGACTTTGTCGTGGCTGACGTGATCGAATCGCGCTGCCGACAAAGACAAAATGTGCTCGTTGATCTCCTCCTGCTTCGGGTGGACCAAGTGGCTGTCCAAATGCTGCAGTATGGAAGAAGCACCACCATCCGTGCCGATCTTTGACATGCCTGGGATCATTGTCCCTGCACTATGCATCCAGCTAGTCTCGTGTGGCAGAAGGGTTCCAGACGGTCCGCTCGTCGGGTGTGTATCAATCTCCATACCCCTCAGAGCATTGTTGAGTATGCTGGCAGAGACCGTCCGGATATTTTCGGACACGGCAGGAATGGCTGGCGCAGTCCGTCCTGACATCACGAAGGCGCCCACGAGGAACAGCAGGAACAGCAGTCCACCTTGTGAGGTGGGCTTTTCGACTTCCGTACCGTGAGGGCTGTCTGACTGTCTGGCGGAAACGTGAGCTGCTTGTGGCCTACACTTGTGCTGCTCGCCGGGATAAGCGCTGGCGAACGTCGAGTTATCCCATGGTCCAGGCATGTTCATGCCATTTGTTGTCTCGATCCCACCATTGTAGACAGAGAAGTCCTCGTCGAATCCATGAACTGCTGGAGTCATGGATGAGTCTCCCGATCGTCGACCATACGGCATCCGCTCTACTAGCATGGCCATTTCGTCTCGAAGCTTCTTGAGTTCGGCGTTGTGGGCACTCGCCATGGCGTTCTTCTCCTTCTTCAAGGTCTCAATAATGCTAAACAAGTGCATTTTTTCCTTCGTTGATGAGCTGAGCTTCTTCTCCAGAGAAGCCAAATCGTCTTGGTAGGTGTTGATCGATATTGCCTGCTGTTTGTTCTCGTCTTCCAGCCGTTCAGTATGCTGCTTCTTACGCTGTCTCGAATCGAGCCTTTGCGAACTTTTATGAGCTTCCTGCCTGCCAGCTGATGGACATGAATTTAAGGATGGACTTACGCAGCTTGACGATTTCTCAGCAAGCGCTTGTGGTGCTTAAGCTCTTTGATTTCTTTCTCACACTTTGAAGTTTCAATGAGGGAGTCAATATTGTTGAGGTTGCGTCCCGCAGGTATCTCGGATCGAGCGTTCTTCTTCCTGATACCATCCCCTCTTCGAAAATCACCATGTGCCCTGAAAATGGCGTCGCCATGTCGCACATTTGAAATCACGTCGCCAGCAGATTTCATCCACTCGGTCTGCGGAGAAGGTGGCATGGAGTGATCTCCGCCCCCAAGCGAGCCGAGCATGTTGCCAATACTGAATGAATTCTGATTCTGCATGGAGGACGGGAAGACAGACATGCTGGGGCTAAAAGTGCCTTGCGTCGGACTGAGATGTTGCGATGCTGTCTGAGACCCAGTGCTATCCATATTCCAATGGCCACTTTGCGGGGAGAGATGGTACTCAGGCGTGTAATCAATGTGACCAGCACCATCATTGCCGGAATGCACGCGTCGAAGGGGATTGGACGGCAGCGACCGCACATCTATTGACAACAAATCTTCCCTCTTGGCGAGAAGTGAATCTGGCCCATGATTTCCCGTGAATGACTCTCTCTGGCTGTGAATCATGGGCGGTGACAGTTCTAAGCCAGTGCTGCCAGTACTGTGATCCATGACATTTTCGTCAAGCAGCCCGCTCTGGTCTTCGTCGCCAGAATATGCCTGGTGTGCGGATGACGCAGTCCCACGGAGATCTGCTGATCTGTAGAATGAGTGTCCAAAAGATTGTACGTCCATGGCGGCGAAGGACTAAGCAAGCTTGCCGCTAGGCGTCCGCGTTTTGGCCAAAAGATAGTCGGCATACAAGAAAGAGGTGACAAGGTGCGAGGAGTGCACAGACGATAGTGTGAGTGTGTATTTCTCTGCCGAAGAATCCCATACGATCAGCAAATAGTGTCTCCGCACAACATGAGACGAAGACAATCGGCAACTGCTAGAGTCGGTATCTTTGCATGGACAGTGGAAGAGCACACTTGTCTTGTTTCCCTTGACCGGAGTAAAAAGGTCCGAGAGCAGGAAACGAGTGCAAGAATGATGACTGACCGTGACGTCGAGTCACGGCCGAGGATCGTCAGTGGGCAACGAGAGAAAGGGCAACGGAGAAATTCCAACTACATTGACTCGGTCGAACAGCAGCCGACACTGCTCTTCTCACTGTTTTCTCTTGAGAAGCTGACCCCCCAAGCGGGAACTTGGAGTCGTGCATCTGCACAGGATCATGGAAGACAGTTGCGAGTGAGCATCGAACAACACGAAAAGTCGGACTCACACAATCTTTGGCAGTGAAGGAGCTCATCAGCGACCCAGACAAGCGGCAAGCTAGGTGTACATCTGATATCTGCTCGAATCAGCAGCGATCAGAGAGAGGCTCCGTCTTTTGCCGCGGAGAGGAGAGCTCCAGAAAAGCTGCGCCGCCACCAACAAGTGGCCAGAGTTAAGCGACAGGCAAGAGCTGTAGGAAGCAACAAGTTTTCATGGACCTCTGGGCTTGAAAACGAAGCGTTGGCGGCGAGGCCATATGTTATAACAAGTGGAGGAGGGCACGTGGGTTATAATGTAGTCTGGCAAGCGGCGCGGGCTTTTGGACTGCTACAAGCAAGGCCTGGATGGCGTGGGGGAGAGGAGAGGAGGAGGGAGGGGGGTGCGAATGGGGGGTGAGGGCATTGGGCTTGGGGCAGGTTTGGGGTGCGGAGTGGAGGGCCGACAGCAGTGGGCAGGAGCATCCCGCTAATAAGGGAAGGAAGAGGAGGAAGGGGAGGAAGGGGAGCAAGGGGAGCAAGGCAAGTGCGGGCAAGGCCAGTCCAGTCAGTTCAGTCATGCATGGTCGAGGTGGATGGACATGAGCAGGCCTCACTTGCAAGCGAAGACGAGCGAGGGCGTGACAACCTAAGCTTCGGCGACCAACACGAACAGGCCGCGCGATATCAGGCAGAGCGGCCCATGTCCGGATCGGGCAAGACCAAGAAAAATGAGAACTAGGCCCGGGGGGAGGGAAGCTCATGGGGATATCCGCGCGCCACGCTGTGCGGGACGGGCAACGGCTGAGGGGATGGGAACCAAAGCACGAGCTTCTGAGAAGCGCGATGCGCTGACTGGCAGGTGGGCCTGAGGACGTTTGTTTTTTTGGTGGGCCGGCCTCTGTCAATCACACCCTGTCACTGCAACGGCCAACGGCTAATAACCACCAACCTCTCCGGCCGACAGCGTGGAGTATTGGGTACATGTCCTTTGAAGGGGCCAGGACTTCATTTGAAAGTCGAACATCATGACCACTGGGCTCGGCATTCTGGCGACGGCCATACATGGCGTCTCTACGCCCCCATCAAGCCTGTCCTGTCCGGATTCTAATCTCGACGCTTTCCTTGTTGTTGCACAAAGACGTGCGGCAGTACCAGCCCCACCACGCTCGCTGCCTGGATGAAGGACAATATCATTTGATCATCGGCCAGCCGCGTTTCCATCTCATCAGCGGCGGGTTGGTTGCTAGAGGCTCTCCTCTCCCGTCTTGCCCAGGTCCAATATTTGGCATCAGAAGCACAAAGCCGCCATGCAAACTGCCACCCACGGACATGTACAGCGGCACCCGCATGTTCATAGACACAAAATTGACAACATAAAGCAGTGCGTCAATGACTCCGGTCACTGCTACTTATTTGGCTCCTGACCTTGAACTCTTCATTCCGGTGCGCGCCCTGCATTTTCTGCGAATCTCAGCAAGCTTGACGCTGTTTCTGCAAACGGCATCTGAGATGCTTGTATGAGCAGAAAAGACACCGACGCACACGGCACGGTTCTCCGCGGAAGAAAAGTAAAATGAGGAGGGCCTAAGAGCGTGAATCTGTCGGGGATATCTGAGCCGTTCGGCTAGCCCTTGCAAATCTTAACGCGCAGAGACGGCGTCTTGTCGTGCGGTCCTCTATGAGGCCAGTTTTGCAGCCTCAACGCTTGGCAGGAAACACGGTACGACGGCAATATTAGAATGCAATATCATGACTGAATCACCGTATTACCCCATGTCCAGGTCACAACGATACACGAGGTCGGGAACTTTTCCCCAGTGGCACATGGCCACTGAACAGGCGCGCTCGGGATGTATGGTCGAGCGTGCAAAAGCAGTCCAAAATCCATAGCGTTCCTCTCGGCGAAAAAAACAAAGACGAAACAAAGACAAGAGCACTATCTGCAATGACGGCACAAGCTTCGATGGCGGCTTTAGCGCTGATGTGAATGGGTCAGCCGGGCAGTCATCTGAAGGGCTTTCTTTGAGGCTGCGGTACGGAGTAGAGAGGCGAGGGATCGACAGTTTCTTTCTTTCTTTTTTTATTCCCACCGCTCTAGTTCCTTCGCCCGTCTCGATGCTCGAATCCAGCCCTCGTACCTCTATGGCCTCTCGGACGGGCAAAAGAAATGGATGACAAGCAGCGGTGGCAGGCCGGCGGGGGTCCCTGCCATTTGCGCAGCTATTTTTGCAATGGTTGGGTGCCGAGGCGTCGAGCAGGTTGGGCACTCAGGCATCAACGTCGCGACCAGCTGAGCCACACAAAGCCTGGACAGTTGGTGCACGCACTCTCGACACCTGATGATGTGTTGCCGAACCATCTGTGTGCTCACTGGTCGACCGCCTCTTCCCTCTGTTTCCTTCGTCATCCCCCTCCCTCATCTGTCGAGTGTCTAGGTATCCTGTACGTCAAAGCCCTGCGCAGACAGTCGGTTTTTCGAGTACCCAGCACTCAGGCACCCTCTCCAAGGCCGTCCTCTTCGTCTCGGCCCAATGCTCCCACGCATCTCCAAGCCTCCGGATGAGGTGGGAAAAGCAGGGCGACCTGCCCACTATTGGAAAATGATAGTTGCTCTTCCCCTCGGCCACCACACACACAGTCGCAAGCCTTCATCGCCACCTGACCCAGGCTGCTGCCCCTCCTCCACACTCTGCCGAATAAGGTCCAGCATTTCCGTCCAGTCCTTGACGTACTGGCCCTGGCTCTTCTGTCCTGTGCTCGTCAATGGAGGTACGGACAACGCGGGAGGCGAACGTCAGGCCTCGTCCACTTGAATGCACCTCCTACTGCCTTGTCTCTGATGAAGAGCTCGTTCAATTCAAGGACCTAGCTCGAGTAGGCAAGTACTTTAGGCAAGTAGTCTGTGATGGACGAATTGAAAATGGAGATATGACATGGTGTCCAGATCCGCGACCCAGTATCATCCGTCCCTTTCCTTCCCGAACGAGAACTGACAGCTCGTGATCTCGAGGGCTCCACTGCTTTCCCTCGGCCGCATAAACGCCGACCATGCCACCACCTCTATGTCTGTTTTACTCTCTCTTTCCGAAAAAGGAAAAATAGAGCAATTAAGAAAACAAAATCGCGTCACGTCCCCAGTCGCCAAGACATCTTTGTTCGTGATAGTACATGCTTTGTTCTTCACACACCGCATCAATCTCTACTTTCCGCACGTCAAGCCATCGGCAGTTGAAGCAAATCTCGACTCCCTCGTCCGTGCATTTCGTAGCCGGTGCCGCGCTGCCAGCCATACGTCCGTCCACGCTCCGAACCCCCAAACCCTTCACGCCTCAGTAACGTTGCTTGTCTCCTCCCCTGCACCAAAAGGAACATGTGGAGAGAAACCCCCTCTCCTTTCTCCGGACCTAAAGCCGGCTCATCTAAGCGAGCTCGGAAATCCTTTGTTAATGCCCGGTGTGCCCCAAAGAGCGGTCAGCGCTGACCCTCCGCCACTCCCATTCTATTTCCAGTCCGGGAAAGAGAAAAAAAAGAAATGAAGACTTCATATTTCTCACCGCGTTGCTTTGTTTTGAACATGGACCTGGGGTGGTGTGGCTTGACTATGGACGCGACTTGTCATTCATGTTCCAGGTTCGATGTGCCATGTCCGTACCCATCAACATGATGCCCAACCACAAGATTCTTGGAAAATGCTTGTTTTCCTCACTGCCTGACCCGTTAACTATCCGATGCACCCTCGCTGCAATGCAATGACGAGACATCAATGTCGAATTTCTCATGGATTTCACGCAGAGACTCATCGCGTTTCAAACAGCAGCAGACCTTGATTCACTAGTCTACGTGTCGAATGATGCAGAGAAAACCCAATGCCCTCGACGCCATCACATATTTGTCGTGATTCCCACACCCCGTGCAACATCTTCTGCGCCTGCCCATGCCGGGAAGCAAATAATCTTTTTTTCCTTTTTTCCTCGTTTTTTTTCTGTATCCTTTGCTTTGCTCTGCTCCTCCTCTGACCTGCAGCGGATGTCACCGTTCTTTGGGGATGATGTTACTGAAGCGTCCACTCGCTCATGCATCCTACAGGGGCGCTGTTCCTGCTCGTTGGCTGGATGACCAGTCGTGGCCTTGCATACTGAAAAGAGTTCGAGGGAAAGGTTGCCTGTAATCGAAGTATCCAGACTCGTACCCTCAGGCCATCCCGGACAGCTGAAGGAATCGTTCGCCTGCTGGCAGATTGGCGTACTCGTAAGCTTTGGACTCGGGCGGGAATGTTCCGTTGGCTGCCCAAAGATCGATCAGGGCCTGCATTGGTTCCAGCTCTTGCGGCTTGAGCATGTCAAGAGCCGTGGCTGTCAACAGAAAGTGGGAGAAGCAGCTGTTGAGCTGCTTTTCGAGGTTGAGATGGTAAAAGGGGTCCGTAAAGTGTGCCCAGTAGAGGTGGGCATAGACACGAAACATTTGCCTGAAAATCATTTGGCAGATTTCCACAAACTTTTCGGGAAACCCTGACCGTCTGCCGATGTAATCCGCCTCGCCCGGATTGGAAAGTTGGGATAAAGGCGTGGTGGTGATGCTGGGATTGTGCGCAAATGAAACACCCGAAGGATCCGTCGGAAATATGGCCGTGTCGTCTATTTTACCAGAGATCCATCGTTGCATTAAGGCGATGTATTCAGATGCAGGAAGCTCTACTGGCTCCCTCCGATTATTTAGCCAGGTGAAGGAATGGTTCCTGGGACATCTGTTAGAAACATCTTCAAGCGTTCGCCCGCATTTGATTGTACTCACGCTCCAGCTGACATCCGAGGGCAGGTCGCGGGATTACATATACTGGTCCCATCTTCCTCTTTTTCGTGGATTACGCGGACAAAGTTCCACAAGTTGCGATAATGCTCAACAACTTGATGACCAATCCACTCTCCCTGCTCAACCGTCCACGGACGAGCGCTTAATGTCATGAAGTTTCCCTTGACAATATGCCTGGCGTAATTGGCGTTTAGCCACAGGGGAAGCGGTCGTGGAAGATTGTAAGTATTAATGATATCGTCCCCGCTTGGGATATGACCGTTGGTTCCGTTCATTCCGATCGTCTGGGCGAGCGAGGGTGAAGTCGGTAGAGGAGGGACTTTGGGGGCAAATTCCGACGAGGGCTGGTTTCCCTGGGGCACTGAATCACCTGGCAACGCTTGACCACTAGCCGGTGGTGTTGGGCTCTTCTGGCCAGGTGCTTTCGCTGGACCGCCTCGAAATCGAGCGTTTCTGTTGTTTATGAAGTTAGTTTTGACGATAGCTGTGATGCGCTGTTTCTTTTCCCCAACAAGCCAACGAAGCCACCGCAAAACTCTATAGGACCAGGCCAGGTTGAGTGCGCTCTCGGGCGCACGAGAGGAAAGGTCGTGCCGAAGGGAAGCACCACGAGGGGAGTCGCACACCACTTGATATGCAAGATGTCCCGAGCCAAGCTTTCTTGGTATGGGACATGGAGGGTGCGAGGTTTCCAAATCGCCGATGTGGCGCACGCCCATTCGTCTTCGGGTAGTTGGGGCATAGCTTTGAGCGCCTGTGACCGTCTCATGCCTGTAAAACAAGGCATGCTCCCTGTACCGTACCTGGAAGCTGCGTTCTCCGTCCTGGTGTCTTCACAGACCTGCAATCGTGATCACGGCATGTCATGGAGAAGTTCGTCGCACGATGATGCGATCGAGCATTTCGAGGCTCCTCTGACGACCAAGAGATAGATTCAGGTGTGTCAATCGACCCCTTAAGAGAAAGGAGAAACAAATCCTTCGCGTGTGACGCATCAAAGCCAACTTCTTCTCGGGTGCAATTTGATGGTCGTCGGCCAGAACAACAACGGGGGAGAGTCCCGATGCCGCAATGCCAAAGACGAATGGCATGTCCGGGAATCCAAGGCAGGGAGGACTTGACAGAAGACAAAAGAGCAAGCGCGAAGCAGGGAGATGTGATACTTACATGCCGGAAAACAGATTAGACATGATGGATGAAGGAGCGGGGTGAGAAAACTGGCGGCAACAACGTTAAGGAGAGGCTCGAGGGTATCAAGGGGTCCCGTCACGGGATCTTATGCAATGCGGCAGGCGGGACTGCACGGGTTACAATCCTCTGCGACACGTCGAAAACAAGCCTTTGAGGGCGGTAACAGCCAACGCCTCGAGAGAATGACTGCGCGTTCAGCGATTTCACGCAAGAACGGGGGGGGGCGCCGGCGGGTGACAGGGAAGGGGTCAAAGCCAATGACAGCAGTGGTGAGTCGTGGCTGGTGACCGTTAGTCGATGGAAATCAGAGAAAGGGGTTAAGGGGGCCGCCGCCGACCAGTGGGAAGGAGGTGGGGTTTGAAGGATGGTTGGTTCGGTTCGCCGGCCTTATCTGTCTGCACTAGCGGCTCCTGACCACGCGCGCTTGGTGGAGCTCGGGTCGCTCTTTTTACGTTTCTCTACGGAGTACAATTGATGCTATCAAGTAATGCAAGAGCGAAGGTGCACACGCTGAACGGATGGCATTTGGGGCTTGCGGATGGGCAGGACACACTGCGCCAGCGACGGTGCTTCAACGCTGTGGAGCGACGTGTCCTAGACTGTGATGTGCTGGTCATTCAGGACAGCCCCCAGTCTCCGAGGACATTTCTACTTTCAGTCCGTCCCTCTTCTCGAACGCCCTTCTGCAGTCTCTTTATGCGTTGCACGAGAACACCTACAGACAAGGGCCCTATGATTGTGCATATTACAATGGCCCATGTGACTATGAGAAACAGATCAGACGCCATGGAATTGTCGGAACTTTGGCTGAATACACCATTGCCTTCGGCAATCGATGATATCAGAAAGCCAATCTCGCCGCGAGCGACCATGGCACAAGCAATGATAGATGCCGGGTATACTGAACGGGGCTTGGTAGCTTTTGGCTTCGTACGATTGTCGAGATGATTGTTGCTGCCGGCGTCTTGTGGTACATCCTGCCCTTGCTGTTGTTGGTGCTGTGCTTGTGCATCTCGCCTGCTTGTTTTCGTCGAAACAATCTTCGTAGCGTCAGGATGTGAAGAGGACTCCCTGATAGCTGTGCCTCGTCCCGAGGGCGCGCCGTGAGTCCAGAAATGACTCAATCCTGATTTGATTTTCTCGCGGCATAGCCGCCGTGTCTCGGCGTCGAAGACAAATGGCTGCACTGAGAATCGAAGAAGCCAGCTTCCGCAGGCCAGCTTCGCAAAACACATCAATGCTGCATATGTGAGACCTTTCCAAACTATTTCGCCGGAGAACATCTGGCCAACTGGAATCGAAAAGCCTATGGAGGCCTTGCAAAATCATGTGAGCACGTCTGCATTGCGTCAGGCACTGATGACGAGGCACAGACTTACGAAGAAGTATGGTTTGAGAATTCGAGTGACAGGCGGGAGGAAGAATTTTCTGTAGATGTGCAAGCCCAAGGCATCTGAAGACGAACCCATCCGTGGTGTCTCAGGCTGATTGGCACTTGGTTCATCACCTCTTCCATGACGACCTGATCTGTCAAGACTGCTCAACGCCGCTGGCTGTACAGCTTCGCGTACATTGCCCATCTCAAGCTGCTGAACGTGTGCGTCCCACCAGCTGATGCAGGCCCCTGAAAGGTATGCGGCAAAAAGATTCGAGGTGCCTGCATAACTGGCAGCCGATATGCACCCAATGAGTACTAGAATGTGAATGGCGAGAGCTGCCCGTTCGGAGCGGAGCGCCTTGTCTACCGACTTATTCCCTGCTCGCCAGTTACGGAGCCATCTGGTTGCTGGTTTGACAATGAAGAGGCATACACATGGTGCAGCGACGGCGAATGCAGCGGAGACCAAGAGCGGCCTCACGACAATTGGTGCTGTGAGAGAGCCGCTGCCGTGGCCGAAACTGGAGATGACTTGGACCAGTACCAAGCCAATCACATCGTCCATCATGGCCGCGCTGGTCAGTACCACACCGAGCCGTGAGGAGGTCAGGCCGCTCGTCCCGAGAACGGTAAAGGTTGTCCCAAGACTGGTAGACGACAGAGAGGCGCCCGCAGCAAAGCACTGGAGAAGAGTAGCCTGAGTGAGCCTTCTGAGCACAAAGGAAAGAACTATAGGCAAAGCGATGCCGGTCGTGGCCACCCCGACGGAAAGCCACAGGTTGGCTTTGAGGGATCTGACTGACGTCGATAGACCTCCTAGATGGTTGTCAGCACGCACGCTCGCAATTTCTAGCGCAACATGCTCGGCAGTAACCTTCATATACCAGCAGCAGTAGACCAAGGTATCCGAGCTGTACTATAGTTTGCTCAACGCCTGGTGCGAGCCATTTTGCGCCAGGCGTTCCCCAGGCAATGCCCAGAAGAATTTGGCCGATGAGCCCGCAGTAAAGCACCTTGTCAAGGACTGAATTGACCAAGTTGAGACATATCAGCAGGGATGCCTGTATGAGAATCGTGATGATCCCAGGCTCATGATATGGCAAAGACGCGGCTGCTTCCGTCATCATGGTGAAGGCCCGGTATTCACCATCACCACAAATTGACCTGGGCAATCAGGTTCGTAAAGGCGATATTCAGACGCGTGGGCCTCCGACCTCCGAGCACTGGATCGTATTGAAGAGGAGCCGGTCGAGAGAGTCGGTCTCATGGTAGTCTCCGGAATGAAGAAAGCAGAGGGTTGAGGTTTATTTGCCGCCGCTCGACTCGCAGGTGTGTGGCTACTGCGTGTGGCTGGTGGTGCTTGTGGAGCCTCAGACAGCAACCAGCGCAGCGTCAACTCCTCTCCAATCTCATCAACACCACTAACACAGCCTCTCCCATCGATCGAGGCGAACTGCGCATCGCCAAACACCACCATGTCGGACTCTGAAGATCCACTTGATGATATCGAAGGGAATGGTGATGATCTGTTCGGCGACGAGGGAGACGAGGGCCTGCCAGCTCTGGATAAGGAGCGGGTTCTTGACGACGATGACGACGACGACGACCTAGCTTCAGACCCTGATGACGACCCCGATGCGAGAAGGAGAGACTATGATGATGAGGACGCAAAACCACACGAGACCAGGGACAGGGTTGTCATGGCAGTGCAGACATACCGCCATCAGATTCCCAAGCCCAAGGATGGAACGGTATGGCACCCGCAACCCCCACAAGACACCCGCGCACCCATCCTTTTTGCTTCGAGACATGTCCCAGCGCACTCTGACTTTTTGAATACACGATCAATCAGCTGCGCACCATGAAAGTCCCAAAGTTCATCAAGTTCTCTCCCGAAGAGTACGTTGCGGAAACTTTCCAGCCGTCCGAATTCGATCTTGTCAACGCCAAGTCTCACGCTCCGAAGCATGTTGCGCGCGTGCGCAAAGACGAGAGCACTGGGTATTGGCAGAGCAACACAAACATCTATCGATGGAGCGACGGGTCCTTGACTCTTGCCATTGGAAGTGAACACTACGAGATCAAGAAAAAGATGCTTGCGCCGAGTCAGGACAAAACGTACAACGAGCTCCACGACGGCCACAATTACGCAGCCGCAGCAGAGTTGGGCAGCAACATCCTCATGACTGTCGGTCATTTAACGGAGCAGCTGAGTGTCAACCCTAACAAGGCGGTCGGAGACGATGCATTGTCCGTACTGGCCGAGCGCATGGCCAAAGCGAGCAAAACGGTCGGCGACGGCGACAACATCATCCGCACAGTCCGAGACCCCGAGCTGCAGAAGAAAGAGGCAGAGTTGGCGGAGAAGGAGCGGACAAAGGCTCAGCGCAGGCGCGAAAATGCCGCTTTGAAGATGGACGGTGGCCTCGGGCGCTCCGGCCGAGGCGGGCTGTCGATCGGTGACTTGGAGGGTGCTGGCGGCCGGGGTTTCGGTTCCTCGGGTCGGAAAAGGGGCCCTCACGGTTCGACCAAGCCGAAGAGACGTCGGCCGGAGTACGACTCCGACGACGATCTTCCTCAGGGCGTGGGCCGGCGAGAGGACTACGACCTACATGACGGCTTCTTGGTGGGGAGTGACGAGGAGGAAATGGACAGTCGGGCAGATGATGACGAGGAAGAGGAGCTCCTGGATGATGAAGACGAAGACGACGACAGAGGTGCGTCACGAGGCAAGAGACAAAAGGTCGCTGAACAGAGGGGCAGAGGTGACGACGCCACTGAATCGTCGGGGCGAGCCAGGCGGCGGCATGTCATCGACGAAGACGACGATGAGGACGAGTAATGGGCCAAGTCGTGGCGAAACGCCGTCCCTTTTCCATTCCTGCGAGACGTCTTGGCCGCGTCCGTGCAAACGGGTTAAAGGGCATGATACCCAAGAAATTTGTCCCGTATACGTCAAGGTTGGGGAGTCTTTCTCTTTTGTTCACAGCAGATCTCACCCCGGATTGTGCTGCGAGGCACTCTCGCGTATATTGGGCAAGCTCTGGTGCCAGCACAGATAGGTGGACAACCTTGCCCACCTGTAACAAAAAAGTCGTAGTGTACCAAATCACCCAACGCTTGCTCGGTACAGGCCCTATGAACTCCTGGAAGGGGGTCTCACCCGATCGTGAGCAAATTGTCTGACGCATCGGCGTGCATAATCGAAGGGCTGCATGCGTGAGCGAACTTGAGGCTACCAGTCATTATGTTCGAGGCACTCCTTTAAACCACAGAGGGCTCGTCGCCTGTGGCATAGCGGTATGGTGCCTTACCAAGACTGGGCCGATGCTGGCGCCAAATACTCCGTTCCGTGCATGGTACTCCGTAGTGCTCTTCGCTATTTACTTGTGAGATCACGAAGAGCAACAGGAGCAGATACGACGGGCTCAGATCAGTCGAAAGCCCGACGCCCATGGTCCCTTATCTTTGTACATTCGCGCCCTGCAACGCATTGCACCGCGAATCAGCAGGACGGGCGCCACGCATGCGGCAAGGCGAACACGCAATGATGCTAGTGGCTCAATTGTGATTCGATGAATGCCGCTTAGAGATCGATACGCTAGCATAATAGTGCCGCGTTGCAGAGCACGACTTCGGCTGTGGCGCCCGACTAGCCCTGTCCAGCTCGCCAAGTCACATGCTATTGGCACAGAGCACGGAGTAAGCTTGCCAGACTCACCCGTGGTACCACCCCAGCCCTCAGGCCTGGCCGACAAAAAAGATGTCTTAGACACATGTTGACCTGGGCTCAAAAGGTTGTTTGTGAAGACAATCCCGTTGACGGTGCGTACGCCCGCAGCGCGCCCACGAGCATGCAACCCAACGAGCTCCCACAGCTTGCTACGAGAGGATGCGGCGACGAGAAACAAGCAGGCGCGACTGAACATTGGGAAACAGCAGAACTGGACCCCACCTACTTGTCATCCCGCCGTCACCACCGCCGTCCATCTGCATGTCGCTACCTGTGACCTCGTCACCCTCGGTACATGATGGGGGCCGTCCTGGCTGTCTGGAGGGTCACGGGAGACGTGATTGCGTTTTGGTTCAAGGTGGGCAATACTCTGACTGTCTCTCGCCCGATCCTCGTCCGATCCCCTCTGCCTTCCTGCAATCTACGTTGTGCACTTTGGCCCGTTGTTATTTCCCTTTGGACCATGGCATTTGGGCTGACTTTGACGCAGAAGTTGGTTCGCTGGTACACCAGGCAGCATCCAGTGGATCTGTGGCTGGAGCTGTTGCGAAATGCCGACACATTTGAAGACTGGGAAGAATGTGCTCTTCACCTGGACAACCTACTAGGGTTGGACGTGTGGTAGGTCCTCATCTGGTGAAGCGAGCTTGTGCAGCGATCACGGGCTCGAATGCTCGTTTTGTGACTGACCAGACCCTTCTCTCACGGCAGGAGAAACAACCCAACATCGGAGTACTACGACTGGAGGCTCATCTCTGAGCGACTACAATCTCTTGTCGTGGCGCGAGATGGGAACCAGTTCCAGCAGTTAGTGAACCTTCTGCGCTCCGGTCTCGTTCGCAACCTGGGCAACATCACAGCACCAAGGCTGTACAATCGCTCATTCTCGGGAACCAAATTCTTGATCGAGGAATACATCACCCAAGTAGCCGAGTCGGTTGAGGATATCAGTGCGCTGCCCACAACTCTCAGTTCGGGGTTGCAGGGCGAAGTCACAGTGCTTACGAATCAAATGAAGCTTGACTTCATACACGACACGAGGCAAGCATTTGGACGAAGCTCGCTGGTGCTGCAAGGCGGTGCTATTTTCGGCATTTGTCATCTCGGTGTTGTTAAAGCCCTCTTCTTGCGCGGCCTGCTTCCCCGTATCATTACGGGCACGGCTACGGGGGCGTTGATTGCTGCACTCGTGGCTATACACACCGAGGACGAGTTGCCCGGCGTCTTGTCAGGAGACGGCATTGATGTAACAGCTTTCATGAAGAATCGTGGACGGAACGGATCACTGCCTCGTATCCAGTCCTTCAGAACCAGGTGGGCAACGCTGATGCGTCGCCTGCGCCGCTTTTCGAAGGAAGGGCACTTTTTGGACGTGACGGTGCTAGAAGACTGTGTGAGGGCAAATGTCGGAGACCTGACGTTTGAAGAAGCGTACAATCGCAGCAAGCGAGTTTTGAACATAACCGTTGCCACTGAAGGTCGAGGCGGAGTGCCAACTCTCCTCAACTACATCACGGCTCCGAATGTAGTGAGTGTCTTTCCTCCCTCCTTAATCGACGGTTGAAGGGGAACAAGGCGGATGAAGGGGTTGCTGACAACTACCAAAGTTAATTTGGACGGCCGCGGTCGCATCAAATGCCTCGTCTCCGTCCTTGTACGACAAAAGGAGTGTCACAATTCTCTGCAAGGATGTGTACGGAAACATTGTCCCCTGGGCTGCTGCAAATGCCATCGACTTCCACCCTTGGACACACGCCTCTTACGCAGACCGGGACTCTCCGCTCCAAAGGATTGCAGAGCTTTTCAACGTCAATCATTTCATCGTGAGCCAGGCCCGACCCTACCTCATCCCCTTCCTGCAGTCAGACATGCACGGGCCATCACTCGTCGAGGCGCGTAGCAAGATCACGCAGCTTTCAGCATTCCTGGTGCGTATGGTAGGCCTGGAAGTCCGGCATCGCCTGCGGCAGCTCGATACGTTACGACTTCTCCCCTCCAGCATTCGAAGATTTCTGGTGGACGAGAGAATTCCAGCAGCATCGATGACGTTGGTGCCCGAGGTCACAGCTGGCGATTTTGTACGATTGCTCGAGACACCGACCCGAGATACGCTGAATTACTGGATCTCACGTGGAGAGAGGAGCGTTTGGCCCGCCGTGGCAGCCTTGAAAATCAGATGTGCCATTGAGAACGAGCTGGACAGGTCGTATCAAGTCATAAGGAAGTTCAAGGCGGGTGAGCTGAGGCGGAAAGGCAGTATGGCTGCGGCAGGTGACAAGATGGGATGACGGCAATGACGGCTACGGAAGCGAGCTGCCCATGACTTTGTACAAAGCAAAGCGCAGGGAGTACATGGAGCGTGACCGCATCCGCATTTGTCCAGCCGAACAGATGTCAAGTCGAAGCGCTGTGCGAATAATGGCAAAAAGATTTTTCACTCGCGGATTCCATGCATTGCGCATGGTCGATGGTCGTCCGACAAGATGGAGCTTGACATATCCGATGCGGAAACGATGAAAAAGACTCGACAAGACCCGATTCGACGACGTGCAGAAGAGCAGATGAAAAGAGGACGCACCTGTGGGGATGTCGACTTCGTTCACGCCTTCGCTTTGCCCGACATGGTCGAGCCATTAGTCTCAAGCAACCAGCAAAGCGATCCGTGAAGAAAGGCTCTGCCCCGTCGGCTCTTATCAAGCAGCCTTGGCGAAGGCCCTCGCAAGTATCCTCAGATGGCTTGTCTGGGAGATGGCGGCCTACACAGGACAAGAGGGATGATGATGTTGGGCTTTGGCGTGGCAAAATGACGACGCCATTATGACTCGCCTCACCAAGACGCACTGTGGAAAGAGCGGTCAATCCCCTTTATTTCTGAAAAAGGGAAGCCTGACGGCCCATTACGCGTCGTCGGGAATCCCCGCAATCCCGCGTGAGGGCATCGTGGGGCTTCGTCAATGCGGCGAATTTCTAATAGTTAGTGTTCCGTATCAGCATGAGCCGAAGCGCAAGCCTTGATCTGACATTTTGTGGGCTCTACTGCTGTTGACATGCTGTGTAACTACCTTGGCGAGGGCGCTTCAAACCGTAGGCAGCAAACGCTGCAATTTGTGACATTTCGCGATCCGATCCCGTTGATTATTATTGAGAATCGTGGGGTGGGTTTTGTGCAGAAGGCTCCCGGCATTTTCTTCTTTTTTCAACAAGGAGATTTCTATTTTAACAATGTTGGCTAGAAAACAGGCCGTTGTGATTGGTTAGCGTGAGGGTCGGGTCTGCACTAGAACTTTGGCGGCCGCGATGATCCAATGATCCGCTTTTGATTCGACGGGATCGAGCTGCTCGCTCGGTGCGGAGTATGGAGTTGTCGCAGCTAGGATCCCGCCTATATAAGCAGACAAGTCATAGTACGGAGTACAAAAAGGCTAGTCGGCTACGCCATTTTTGACGCGACAGGAGTGCATGGGCTGCCCATTCCAAATATAGCTGCGTACATATTTCCGGACGACACGGCTATCGTTGCGCAAGACATTTTTTCAGCTGCATGTGACCAATCTATGTATGTATGTATGTATGTGAAGCGCTTCAGGCTGGGCGCACAGGAACATACATTATTCTACTTTGGGAGAATGCTTGACGATGACGTACACAAACATCAAGTCAATTACTTCACCCCAATGTGGGAAAGCAGTTCACGAAGCCCATGAGGCAGCGACAACGTTCCGGGGATTCGCATCGGCGGGTCCTGCATGTTCCTGCTCGGCTCCCGCCAGCAGGATCGAGAAATTGGTCCAGCCGTCGGCAGGATGTCCGTCGAGGCTGGGCGGGCCTGCGTGAAGGGCCTGGATGCTGATCGATCCGCGGGCACGGAAAGGGAAGACTCGTCACTCCGAGGCTGACGCAGTGGTGTGGAGGATGTAGACGACCGTGGATGTGCACACGCGCGCACACAGCGCACACACGAGCCACTTCCAAGGATGGCAGGCAGCGCGCACGGTCAGAGTAAAAAAAGGAGAGGGAAGGGGGGGGGGGGCCGTACCGCCATCACTTTTTCTTGGGTTACGTTGCAATGAGAAGAGCACATCACATGGGGAGCGAGCAGATGCAGCGACTCGTTGCGGAGACTGAGTGTGACGCTACGTGGCTTGGGGATATACGGTCTGCTGCTGGGCACGAAAGTAAAGTAGCCGGTCAAGGCCCGTGCGTGGCGCAAGACGGTTGGTGCTGTTGATTGCCGTCGTGTCTGTCGCTATTGCCGCTGCTTCTGCCGGTGGCGCCAGTGTGATGAAATATCGCCGGGATGGACTGCAGACAACAAAGAGAGAAGTGATGGACTCGATTTGGAATCAACACGCAT